>JAJLVH010000991.1:0-12026 GCA_030570155.1 Magnusiomyces magnusii
AATGTTGAACCCCCAACCAAAGTCAACGTTGTAGAAATGGCGTAGCGTCAAGACAATGTCAGTCATGTACGATGGCCCGTCGCCAAACGAAACGCTTGCCATGATGGTGATAAGAGCGTGTTCTTTTAAATTGAACGGACATGGGTTCAAATCGATTCCAAACACCTTTTTTGATGGCACAGTACGTTCCCATAACCTTCCCAGCGGCCAAGCAACCATGGAAGCCACAAACGTAGAAATGACAAATAAAGGCGAATGCAGCGAAAAAATGGTATTCAGCGCACAACCAACTGTCGTCATCAGGATTCCAATAGTCCACATGCGGATCGTGTTTTGTGGCAAATCAAAGGTGTCAGTGTTTGGAACAGAAGCTCGAACTTCTGGATACCGGGAATCGTTGAAAATGGGTATATGCTCATCATCTTTTTGTTTTTTTGCTCGACGGGTTTCAAAAAAGTTGTGTATTCGAGATTTGAATGTTATTTTTGTATTTTCAATGTTTTCAATATTGGGAGTGGCAGCAGTATGTTTTGGGGGGTTTTCTAAAAGGATATCATGCTTTCTATGCCGCAGCTTGTCTGGCTCTAGTTTATTAGGTATCATCAACTTGTCGCCAAAAGAAATGAATTTTCCATGATGAGATTTGTTGGACTTGTTTGAATGGTTTGAAAAATGAGAAATTCCCGAAAACCGGTTTAAATTGATTGAAAGTCTTTCATTAAGACTTGTTTTGTGACGATGATGGGTATTATTATCGTTATTAATGTATGAATTTTTAGATTTGTTGGATGAAGAATCAACAGGTTTTGTGAGTCTTTGAACCGAATCAGCCAGTTCAAAAGAGTTGGTATCACTAAATGATTCAATAGAATTGAATGGATCATTGTCCAAATCGCTCAAATCATCAAGATCCTTTGTATTGATATCCTTGTCAACATTTTCATCGAGATCCAAAATCTCAAACTGGTTATTGTCCAACGATAGTCGCACCATTCATTAAAAAGACAAACAATAGTGATGAAGTGAAAAAAAATAAATAAATAAAAAAGAAAAACGCTCATCAATAGATGGTTTGATTAAACGAGGAAATAATAACCTCAACCCTTGTAGTAACAATAATAAATTAAATCCTTGGGACTGTTTTAACCGATGCCAGAAACCGCAAAAACGGCGTTGGAATTGTGTTACATAGTACGATATGACAACATATGCACCACATTACATAAACATAAACATATTACACGTGTTCCCCTCCCTCGCAGCTTGGGTTCTTTCTTGTTTGGGTGGCATCGAGTCTTGGAAGTCCGTCTTGAACCAAAAACAGTGCGTGCTTTTGCTCCTAGACTTACTCTTTTGTTTTTGCGATGGCAAAGAAATAAAATGTATATAAAAAGGTCGGTTTCCTGGTGAAATGAGACAAATATTGATGTAAATATACACATACATACCCAGTAAAAATGGTTTGATTACTATTGATTCTTTTTTTTTTTTTTTTTTTTAAATATGATATCAAGAACCTGTCTCGGTTCCATTATTCAAATTCACTCTGGACTACCCCGCACGCACCGTTCACGTACTTTGGTTCACACATACACCGGTTATTGTCACACCGCAACATTGAAATGTTCCGTTTGATTTGATTTTTCCGGCCTCCCCGCTTTTTTGCAGAGACGTCATGTCGTCACACATTTTCAGGTACCCAGTTACAAAGTGTTATCATTTTGTAAGAAAATCTTGAAAACAAATTTAATATTAAATGCATAAAAAAAAACAATAATTAACAAAAAAGAATAGTAAATAGATAAATAGTACAATCATCTAGAATGAACAGTGCCAGGCATGAAGATAACATGAGGCAGAATGTAAGAGTTTTCGTGGTTGGCAATACCAGCGTATGCGTTATACCAGGAAACAAATGATGTAATGACACCCAAAACACCAGCTGCTTTGATACAGCCAGTGCTGCCAGTAAAGTTGCCAATAGTCAGCATCAAAAAAGTCAAGTCCAAAAAGAAAAACAGAGAGAAAAACGCCACAGTGGATTTAAGAGTGAGCGTCATTAGCATGAATGTAAACAAAAACCAACCCAAACAGAAAAACCCAACCATACTAGCCAAATCTTTTTCATTGGTATAAGACGAAGCAATACCAAACGCATTACATTCAATGGCACCCCACGCCATCCAGAACCCGCCATATGACGCCAAAGCCGTAGCACCAAAAGTGTTTTCGACAACAATTTCCCACATACCAGCAAGCAACTGAATAAAGCCACCGTAGAAAAAGGCCAAACCAACTACACCAGAAGCATTAGAAACCCCGCGAGCACCGACATTGACAAGAGAAAGACAAAAGGTGGTGAGTGCAAATGCAGACAAGCCAAGAGGACCAGGATTACCAAACTTGCGTGAAGGAGCTTCGGAAAGACCAACGTTAAGGTTACCACCGAAAGCTTGCATGAGTTCATGTTTATAAACTTTGGTATCACCAATGTGAACAAACTCGTCGTTGGCTCCTGACGTTGTGATGCGGGCGATAGGTGCTCCGGTAGGACCAGTCACTGACTGTTTTTCGAGATCAAAGTCGGACATTCGTGTTTGTGTTAATGATATTTTAGAGTTGAAAAAAAAAATAAAATCAAAGTTAGAATTTCAAGGCCGCCAAGAAAAAACGTTGGGTTTTTATACAAAAAAGAAGGAATTGCTGGGAGATGACTAATGGTCCTCACCTTCAGGAAGCGGAGCAGCGTGTGGGGAACACAAGGACTGCGGTACACCGGTTACAGTGTGTGTGGTGTGTATTACAAATAGCAAAATGCCAATTTGTGTAACGGGCTGCGACACACAAAAAAACCACAGGGCCATATATGTAAACGCCGATTATCGGTGCCGATATACTGCGATCGTGATACATACATTCACACGCTATTCTCGGATCAGGTGATACTCGGATGGAAGGGAGCGTTACACAGCGTGTCATGTCGTTACCCCGCTGTCGATCCAGTTTTTCAATCTCTGTCACGTGTGATGTATACGGCTATGCCACTATAATTGGCCAATGGCGTGGTGGTACGGCACATTTGTACTTGTAGTCGTTATTGTTTCTGTTTTGAATCAGCCAACAATTGTTTATTGTTAGGGCCAACGGATATACTCGCTGTGATTGGCTCGTAAATCGTGAACTACACGCGCTCAGTGAAATGAGTCTGTATCTACCCCATCTCTAGTTACATCGCACACACCCCAGTTTAAAGGGGACTTGGAGGGGTAGTTGTAGCCTGTGTGTTTTTCGCTAATTGACTATAAATACATTTCATTTTTCTTTCCAATTCCTTTTATTCATTGCCTCTAACCAATTTACCTTTCCATCTACTCTTAATTGTTAATTATTTTTTCACTAACTAAAATGTCTGACTACGATCTTGAAAAACAGGCCACCAACTCTACCGGCCCCGCAACTAACCACATTTCCCGAATCATGACTTCGGGCGCAAACAATGAGGTCGTCCATATTGGCGATACCAAAGTTTATAAACATGAACTCATGCAGGCCTTTGGTGGTAACCTTAACGTTGGTCTTTCCGAAGCTCCTTCACGCAAGTTTGCCAACCCAGGTCCGCTCGGTTTGTCTGCTTTTGCACTTACCACCTTTTGTCTTTCTCTTGTTAATGTCCATGCTCGTGGAGTTTCTAATGCTTCTGGTGTAGTTGGTTTGGCTTTCTTTTACGGCGGCTTTATCCAATTGCTTGCTGGTATGTGGGAAATTGTTGTCGAAAACACTTTTGGTGCTACGGCTTTGTCTTCATATGGAGGTTTCTGGATGGCGTGGGGTGCCATTGAATCTGACTTGTTTGGAATTGCTTCATCGTATACCAACAAAGAAGATTTGGAAAATATGGTTGGATTTTTCTTGCTTGGTTGGTTCTTTTTCACAGTCTTGATGTGTTCTTTGACTCTCCGGTCCACTTTGGTCTTCTTTTCTCTCTTTTTCTCTCTAAGTCTTACATTCTTGTTTTTGACGATTGGACACCTTGGCCATGTTGCTGTTGTTAATAAGGTTGGTGGCTACTTTGGACTCATAACTGCTATCATTGCTTGGTACAACGCATACGCTGGTATTGCCAACCACGAAAACTCGTATCTTGTTCCAAAGGTTTTCTTTATGCCAGGAACTGTTCACAAGCTGTAAATCTCTTGTTTTTGTATTTATGTTTAATGTTTTTATGATTTTTAATACCTTTTTTTAATGTTTATACTTTGTAATTTAATAGAATTTTAGCTTAGATTCGGAATTAAAGAAGTGTGTAACTTTGTTTTGCTATTGGTTAAAATTGTTTTTTTTTGTCATGCGTCAACCGAATCGTGGGGTATTGTTGAAATTTGGCTTTCCTTTTATCAACAAAAATTGTTTAAATTTAACGTGAATTTAGGACTTGAATAATTTACAAATGAATGAAAATACAAAAACGTTTCTATTGAATGTAATAGGTTCATAAACAGCAACCCAGAGTTAAATTTGTATGCTAATAAACACAATAAAAAACAGTCCATGAACTAACATGGTTTGCGGTCCCGTACATAATTCAATCAGCTCATTTTGTCCTATACAAAATGTGTTTTCTACAAATTTAGAATCGATTTTCATGAGGGTATATTGGTCTTGGTTATGGGAATTGTTTAGGTGTAATATATGTAGTCATGTGAATAACACAAACAAGCAATTTTTTGGGAAGTTGGCGTCCATACAAACAAAAAAATTTAATAGGTTTATTGGTTTGTTTAAAAGTGAAAAACCATGATTATCGGGTATAAACAAAAAAAGTTACACTAGCGAGTACAAAAATATATCTTTTTAAAATTTTGTACAATTATTCGAAACTAAGCATTTAAAACCAATCAGTCGAAAGTTTTTAGTCGAAACTAGATGGTTGAAAATAAATGTTTAGAAATGAAAATGTATATATAAAAAAGCTGAGCAAACTCTCAAAACCGATATGACTTGTCTCATTTTCAAAAAAAAAAAAAAAATTGTTTAGAACAGATGTACCACCGAACTAAAACTATTAAAAAAATAATATAGGAAAATACAACACAAGTATACATAACTGTTGTCTAGTTTCTTGTTAAATATTATTGGATAATGAGTATATTTCTTGGTCTCTTCTTTTTCGTGGAGTATTGTGTTTGCACTATTGTATCCAATTTCGAAAATAAGAATAAAATACAAATAATAATGATGGAAAAAAAGAACTAGAACAACAATACATTGTTTTTAAAAGGTTCCACCAAATGCGTCGGAAACTTATTTGAATAAATTAAAAAATACTGGCTATGTTTAATAAAAAAAGGTCAATTTTTTTTTTTTTTACGTTCATCTTGAAACAAACAAATTCAAGACGACTGAAAAAGTCAATTTTAGAATCAAACAAAGTAGAGAAATAGAACAAATAAGAGAGAATAATTAGCCAATAAAAATATTAGAATTGGTCTAGAAGGAATCTAATAAATTCAAAGTTTGTCGTTTATTAAAAAACCAAAAAATAAGAATTTAATATTCCTTTATGTTACTTTTATTGTAAACAACGTTTATATATTTTGACGACAAGTATTGGTAAATTGATAAATATCGACAAAAGAGAAAATAAAGATATTGTGACAACAGTCAAAGATGTATATCTAATGCGACATTCTATTTTTATTTTTTTGAGATTTATTAAAATCTGGAGAAATGGTAATATTAAATCTGTTTTTTATAAATATTAATGAAAAGGGAAAGAAAGGAATATGACCGTTTCATAAAGTATCTGAAATCCATTTTCTTTAATAAAAACAAAAGCTGTAACTCACGTTAAAAAAAAAAGAAAAAAAAGAAAAAAACTAGTTTGAAAAGTTCAAACGTATTATTGCTGACTTTCATTCATCTTTCAAAACACTCTTGGTTGATGTTTAGACAATAATGATGATAATAATCTATAAGATCCACTTGTTTATTTTTGTTTTCTCAGTAACAATTATAACAATTTGTACTTTAATAGTAAGATAAATAACAAGATAGTTTTTGAACTTTGGATTCTGTTACTAAATAGATCCACTTTTTCTTTCTTTGCGTTTTTTTCGCTTTAGTTTTAATTGAATTATTAAACATAATTTCCACTTAATACTCACACTTTTATATCTTTTATTAACCTTTCATTCTTGTTCGTCTCGACTTTTCTTTTTTTTAAATATATATTATAAATTTAATATATAACCTTTTTTTTTGTTCTTAAACGAATTGTGTTTGTCTGTTTCTCTTTTATTCTTTTATTTGTTTTTGGTTTCCCACAACTATCCTTTATATCTTCCACTGGTTCTAAGACATATTTTAACTAGTATTGAAAATTAAAAAAAAGAATCATAAATAAAACCCTTTACCAATTCAATAAGCCTATCTTATTGTTTATACATCATCAAACATATAAATTGTCAATCATTTCTTCAATTTTGTACTCTATTTAACATTTATTCAACAATTTTCTAATTCAATTAAACTAATAAGCTTGACCTCGTAATCTTTTTTTAATAATGCTTCCTTCTACAAACTCCATTTTACAAGAACCAACTTCCTTGTCTCGTCACAACAATCACACAAACCTTCCAAAAATCAAGGTTCCTGATTTCCATGCTTTGTCCACTCCTGAAGCAACTCCTAATTCCTCATTGTTTAATAACTCTTCCAATTTTCGAGGAAATAATTTTTCAGCTGGTCCTAATAATAACAATTTGCCAGATACACCTTTACAAACTCCTCATTCATATCAAGGCCGTTCTTTTTCTCCATTACCTTCATTGAAATCTCTTGGTGACAGTCTTATTCGTCCTACATCGGCTTCAAATACAAATCTGCCTCCACTCAATTTCAAAGACAGTGTTCAGAATGAATGTTTATCAAGTCCACCAAGTTCTAGTCAGTCATTACTCAAAACCCGGTCTGCTAGAAAATCACCAACCAATCCAAACTTTTCTTTACCCCCAATCCGTGAATTTTCTTTTTGCAACAACAGTGCTCCACCCACAGTTGACTTGAGCAACAATAATGGATACAACCGTCCTCCCCAACCTTTACCTCACCAAACTTGTGAACCTGACTACTTTTCAACACCATACCATCCACACCCACCTCCACAGTTGCCAAATACAAATCCACCCAATTTCAACTACTGTTATCCCACTCCAAATACTCCAATGTATACACCTCCTATCCATCAACCTTCACCACCATCATCATTTCATCCACAAATACACCAATTACCAAAAGGTGTAGGTCTTGGCATTTTTGTTCCATCCAATAACAACTCTTTAAAACCCGTTCCTGTTACCACCAACATGGCGCCTGCAAACCTACCAATAAAACCCAAGTTCAAAAACACCATTGAATTTTCCACGAGTTTTCGTGAAATCAAGCGTCGAACAAAAACTGGATGTATGACTTGTCGCAAACGTCGAATCAAGGTATGCTTTTTTTATTTTTATTGAATTAATAACTTTTTCGTTGCTATTATTTTTAATATCTTTTTATTCTTAAAATATCATTATTATTTTTGGAACTGTTTTGGACTTGTTTGGTTTTATAAAAAAAAAAAAAAAAAAATCATTACCATTATTATTTATTTGTACTTATACAGCAACAGAAACCAGTTCATGCTACTAGAACAAAGCTGTACAACATTCCAACGTTTGAGAACAAGATATTTTTTACTTATTTGCTTGTTTTTGATTGTTTGACCATTTGCATGAATATATTTCTTTTGCAAAAGGTTTGAAAATGAGCCTAGTATACGCCATGATCATGCAAAAAGAATCACACATAAATAAATCATGAGAGTAAAAAAAGTCTTTAAACGTTTTATTTAATTTTTTATACCCGACGCTTTTCATATACCACAAGAGTCTAGTATTCTGTTTTTGTTTGATGCAAATTGAATTTATGCAGTTTATTTTCTTCTTTTTCATTATCATTATGTGCAAATACCGATGTTACAACATAGCCACACACAAAAGGTTACCTACTTTATTCAACTAGTACCACATTTAAATAGGTGACATGAATAGTAATTGGTATTGTGAAGACTGTGTATCAAAGTTTTATACCAAAAATATTTTGTCATTAAATTACCCGAGAAAAAGATTTCAATATTTAAAAATGTCAAGATACTTTTTTTTATTTTTTTGTTTTCCAAACATTGTCTATTTCATTCAAAATATATTTTTGAACATAAATTCATTGCCTTTTAATTTACTAACCGATTAATTTATTATTTTTTAGTGTGATGAACGACATCCTACTTGCTTCAATTGTGACAAGTCTAAACGGGTTTGTATCAACTACGATCCCGTTTTTCGTGCATTCCAAGAAAGACGTAAGATTTTGGCACGTCGATCGTCGTTCAACACTTTTAGCACAAGTATTCGCAACAACGTTCATAATAATGCTTTTGAAAAGAATGTTGTAACTCAGTTGACTTTACCCAGATTCAAGTCTAACCATATGCCTGGAAAGTATTTAGACATAGAAAGTATTGCTGCAGGCAGTAGTACTGGAGTCATTAAAAACAAAATGGATATCAGCAGTTTATTAGATGCAGCAGCTGTTATTGAAGAATCAGAAAACAAATCTTATGCTGGATCATCGTCTTCGTCATCTTCATGCATATCTTCTATTTCCTCTTCACTTTCGTCATCATCACTTTCTTCTCCAAATGACCAAATCTCATCTCGAGCCAGAGTGAGGGCAACTCCTTGGTACGAGTTTGATAATATGTGTAACAGATGGGACAAGATTGAAGCTTTTTTCACATATTATATTGCACCCAACCTTGATTCACTGTTTGCACTTCAGCAATGTCCAACAAACTCAAGCAACTATAATGGCAACTACAATAGTGGAATTACTGGCCAAGGCCGGTACAAAAAAAATGACAAAACCCAAGAGCTTGGCGACTCACCAGAAGCACTCACTGACTATGGATTGCGGTTTTCTCAAATGAACATTATGAATCTTTCGCAGCTTAGTGGATTATCTTTAGACGGAACCAAGGCTATGACAATACCGGGCAGCAATAGTTCAGCAAGAGGTGGAAGTTTTGGGGTCCATTATACGTCATCATTTTCAACAACATTGGGATTAGTTGCCCCAAGAGATGAGAAACCAATGACCAATTATTCTGCTATTTTGGCAGCAGCAAATTCATCATCGTCAAATTGTACAGTTCGGATTGGTCAAAGTCTTGCAATTTTGGAGGTTGTTCGGCAGTTACTTATTACGTTGGTTCCATCAACATTTGTGATTAACAGCAATTTGATTATTGACGAATCGACAGTGGGGAAACTCGAAGAGCTGAGGATTTCGAATGATTATAAGGCACTAAGAGCTGTTTTTCAACTATTGTTTAATGATGAAGAAAGTCCCAAGACCATTGGCAGCAGGTTTTTAAATATTGGAGAAAAGGATGATGAGTTGATGGAAAAGGTGGAGATTTTAGATACATTTGTGAATCGGGAATTTCATAAAGGGACTTGCGAGCCGGTGTCTAAAAAGCAAAAGTGCAAAGATGAAGGAAAGCAATCAACAAACAATGTTACAAGAAATGAGGTGAATTTGGTTTTCAAAGATATTCAACAAATCAACATGGTTAACCAGTCAAATGGATATGATTCTCCAAAAAGATTACATGCCAACCAAGTTTGGATACTTTTGCGATACTTTTCACAAGCCAGTGCTGAAAATAGAAACGAGCAATTGGTGAATGAGGAATTAGACATGACTGTTGAATATGCAACATTTGAACTTTACCATGAAACGCCATTACCAGCACATACAAATGCATCAGTTCAAGATGGTAGATCATCGATTGTGTATCCGTTAGCAGCTAATTCTAAGCCACCATACGTTGACACCGGCGCAGGCAGCTTGGAAATGACGCTGCTGCTTGGAGTTTATTATTACTTGGAGTGCAAAAGCGGCGGGTATAGAATGGACGCCAAGCAAATCAAGCTTTTGATGATAGAGGCGGGAGAATATTGGAACCAAAATGTTGTCATGAGACGATTAGTTAGTTTACTTGAGTAGTTGATCAATTATATTTAGACAAATACACGAAATTGGTCTTTATTTGGATAATTGTAAAAAAAATGTAAATCATTTACGTGACCCACACGTGACTCTTCACAGCATCACCCATTTTTTTAAACGCGACCTCCTTTGCCGTCTTTTTTCTGTCAACGAAGCCTATTTTTTGACAGCCGCCCACTCGTTTTTTATTTTTATTTTTATTTTTTTTTGTGCTGTTTATTTCCCGCACCGACTGCCCAACCTATAACCACCGCCATCATGAGAAATTTGACACCCCAGCAGCCACCGGCTCTCGGGTTTGTGCAACCACCAACACCGTCTGCTCCGAACCCGTTTGATAACGAGGGCTCCGATTCTTCTGTCGACGGTGCTCCACGTCCTACGCCTTCGTACCGACCAATGTCGACTGACGACAGCGTGTACCACACACATATTCCTCATGCTTCACCGCCTCATTTGATCAATTTGTCGTCGTCGTCGTCATCATCACCGCCAGCTGCCAACCCGTTCATGTCGGACTCTAATTCGGACGTCGCTTCTCAGTTCCGAGCGTCTCATTATGGTCCGATTGGTGATGAGTATTATAATAACCAACACTCTTCATCTACAAGTAACAGCGATTTGGCTCATCAAAATCAACAAAACAATCACGACGAGAATCTGTCTTTTAATTCCATTGCTGCTCATACAAATGCTGGTGCTGCTGCTGCTGCTGCTGGACATATGTCCATGTCTCACCTTAGTAACAACCTTTACTCCAACAACAACACCAATTCTTCTCCAACAGACCCGAAAAACCCGTTACTGGTGTTACCCAAACAAACATCCACGTCTCAGCAGTATCCTCCATACAGCGGCATTGCTTCACCTGACGGCATGTCTACTGCTGCTGCCGGGCATGCAGCTGCAATGGCTGCTGGAGTTGCCGGTTCGTTATTAGCACCGCCATCATCACGTCCTTCAACAGCATCACTCAATGCAATGGCCAATCAACACAATCATAATGGTGCCATCAACGCCATGTCGTCTGCTGAATTCGACCGATACCCAAACAGAATCTCATCTGCTGCTCCTTCTATTGCTTCTGGTTCTGGTGCTCCGCTTTTATCTCGTGACAATCACAATCACGGCAATGGAGCTCGTTCTTCTACGATTTCAAACGAAAGTGCTACTTCATCGTTTTCAGACGCTGATTCATATGCTGCTGGTGCAATTAGTCCATTTGTCGTCAATTCAGACTTTTCGCCCTTTGGCGGATACCCCGCGTCGTCGTTTCCGTTACATATGGAAGAAAAAGAGGCTGACGACTATCTTCATAATCCAGATCCCATTCTTGACGCTAAGAACGACAAGCGCTGCCAAGGCATGGACAAGAAAGGCGCTGCTGCTCTTTTGGCCTTTATTGCGCTTATTCTTGGCTGTCTGTGCGTCTTTATCGTGGTTCCAGCTCTTACGTTTACTGGCGCGACTGAGACACATCGTGTTGTTTCTCAAACCGTGGAGCTTCTTACTGCTTATGAATACAACATTCTTGGTGCCGTTCGCACGTCGCTGGTCGACCCTGATACTCCGTCATCTGCACAAAACATCACCGCTATGGACGGATCTTCTTGGGCTTTGGTGTTTTCAGACGAGTTTAATAAAGAAGGTCGCACATTTTATGATGGTGAAGACCAGTTTTGGACTGCTCCTGATATCCACTATGCAGCGACTCAAGATTTGGAATGGTATTCACCCGACGCTGTAATTACAGCCAACGGCACACTGAACCTTAGACTTGACGCATTCAAAAATCACGAACTGTATTACCGTTCAGGTATGGTACAAAGTTGGAACAAAATGTGTTTCACTCAGGGCAGAATTATTGTTTCTGCAAATCTTCCAGGCAATGGTTCAGTTTTGGGACTTTGGCCTGG
>JAJLVH010000992.1:0-11993 GCA_030570155.1 Magnusiomyces magnusii
TTTTTTTTTTTTTTTTTTTACAAACAAACCAAAAGATTTATAAAGTTTTGGACTCCGTTAAAGTCAAGTAACAGCGAATTGTAATTTTAATTTATGGGCTAAATTTACGTGCGGGACGAGTCATTATGACAAGTTTATGTTACTAATTGGTTGTTTTGGATGTGTTAATTTATATAAAAGCTTGATTTTTTGTTATTATTTATTTTCATCAATTAATCAATAACAATTAAATAATTAAAAATAATTAAAAAAATGACATTTACTCATCGATTTCGACAATTACACACACTTGAAGATATTCAAACTGCACATTCTTTTAATTATCAAGAATGGGGACGTGGAGGCTTAGAAATCGATACCTATTTACAACGCGAACATCATTTGGGAAACCAACCCATTTCTAAAGGTCATATACGATACTGGACATTAGAAATCATTGATGACAATGATGAGAATAATGCTAATAATAAAGAAGGAGGAAAATGGAAATCTGTCTCTTTTTGTGAATCGTTGAGTCGCCCCGCATATTACAAACTTAAAGGACAAGACGTCAAAACTACAGTTTTACACTCTGTCGGTGCTGTTTTTACGCCAAAAGAGTTTCGTGGACATGGGTATGCGAAACTTATGATTGAAGAATTGGTTAAAGAGTTTGACGACTTGAATCAAGACAATAGTGCGTTTGTGGAAGAGTATCGTGGATTGAGTGACGAAGCTGTTGGGTATTCAGGTAGCACTCTGTGGTCTGATGTTGGGCTTTATTATGAAAAGTTTGGTTATAAAGAACCAATCAGTAAACACAAGGAGTTGGTGATTTACTTAAACTCTAATTCAGACAAGACCAAATTCAAATCGTTGAAGGAAACAATTGAAAACACCAATATTGAATTGTTGAGGGAAGAAGATTTACAAGAAGTTAGTGAATATGATTGCAATGAATTCAAAAAGGGTTTGGATTTAATGACTGAAGAAGACGGAATCACTAGAATGTGTACAATACCTTCAGCAAAGATTCATGAAATGACGCATGCCCGTGCACATTTTGTTGCGCCTGTTTTGAGGCAAGATGAGTACAAAATTGTTGGTTTAAAGTCGACGATTAGAGAAACAAAGAATGTTGAATACTTTGGTTGCAAGTTGAATGGAATGGTTATGATTTGGAGTCAAGACATTGGCAACAATAAATTGAATGTTTTGAGAATTGTGGTGCTGAAGGAGTTTAAAAATCAAGACAAGAATGCTTTGGAAACAGTTGTCAAAATGTTGGAAATTGCTGTTGAAGATGCCAAGCTGTGGAATTTGAAAAAGGTGACATTGTGGGTACAAGATTTGCCAATTGATTTTGATGATCCCGACAAGGCATTGCTTAGTCTAAAAGAGCTTGAACAAGGTTGGAACCAAGAACACGGACAAGTCGGAAAGATTGAAGAACGAGTTGATTCGTGGACAATGTTTCGACCCAGGCCCGGAAATGAAGTGTGTTTGGAATTTGCAGGAAAGTATGCATGGTATTAAGTCAGCCGTACGCTAGTTTACATATATGTCCAATTATAAAATAGTTAATCGATAGCGGGTTGAGATTCTAGTTTTTTTTGAAAATGGTGAGAATGGGGGTTTACTCTCTGGAAACGTCACGGCCAAACATCTTGACCTTGAGCCAATCAGTGATGACCAACAATCTGTTACGCACACTGAAGACCATGCTGATGTAGGCAGATCTCCAAAACAAGTACGTAAGTTGGCCGCCAGTAGAAAAGTTGGACGAGTCGCCCCAGAAAGTCAAATCAGCGACTGCTTTATCGGAACCGATATAAGCAAGAGAACCTTGATGAGAATACTCAAAAGGCAAAAGAGATTCAGTGCGTCTTAATTTACGAGCCTTGGACTCGAGTTCAGCAATGACGGCTTTGCGGTCGGAATCATTGGTAGCGGACTTTGACAAGACTTCAAGAGACGCCATTTCTTCACGGATATCTTCAGCTTTGGCAAGTTGGTCAAACAAGCCGGCAAGATAAGTACCTTCTTGAGCAGCAACTTGGGCAGTTGGTGCGTACTTAGTAGCAGTACAATCGCCAAGAGCCCAGACGTCTGAAGTTCCTTCAACAACAAGATACTCATTAACCAAAAGACCACGACGAGAGTTACGCTGGCTTTCAATACGAGAAAGAAGATCACGAGTGACAGGACGGGCAGCGTTACCAGTTGCCCAAACCAAAAGACCATAAGGAAGTTCAAGAATTTCTTTAGTTCCGTCAGGTTTAGTAGCTTCGGCAGTGATGACTTTGTCATTTACTTTTTTAACCATGGTTTTGGTCAAGACGGTGATTTGTTCGGCTTGCATGGTTTGTTCAGTGTATTCAATGAGTTGTTTGGAAAAGGAAGGCAAAACGTTTGGAAGAGCTTCAACAAGGGTTACTTTAAAATCTTTAGCGATATCAGGAATCCATTTCTTCAAATCTTCTTCAAAGAAATCTTGAAGTTCGGCAGCAAATTCGACACCGGTGGGACCACCGCCGACGACGACAGTATGAAGGTATCGTTTACGTTCAGGATCCTCAGGATCCATGAACGAAGCAGTTTCAATGCAATCCATGATTTGTTTGCGGATTTTTTGAGCATCTGGAATTTCTTTCAAAAAGCAAGCATTTTCTTCAACGCCAGGGATACCAAAGGTTGAGTTTTGGGCACCGACACCGACAACGAGATAATCATAATCCAAGACCTTTTCAGTCTTGTTGACAGCATCTTGGATAACAACCTTGTGAGCATCATAATCGACACGAGTAGCTTCAGCTTCATAGTAAGTGACGGCAGTTTGTTTAGAGCGGATGATATTTCTGACGGGTTCCATAATAGAGCGATGTTCGATAGTACCGGTAGTGCAAGAAGGCAAGAGAGGAGTAAACAAAAAGAAATTACGAGGAGAAACGACAATGATGTTATAATTGTTTGCATCGATTTTTTTCAAAAGCGAAACAGAGCCCCAGCCGGTGCCGAGAATGACAATTGTTTTCTTTTTAGGATCGGCGGGTTTTTGGTCTTTTGGATGTCTAGTATCGTAAACCATGTAGGCGGTGACGGCAGTAGCAACAAGAGCTGAGCCATAAGTAAGACGCCAAAGAGTTTTCCAGAAACCCCATCCATTAGATGTTGTTTTAGGAGATGGTTTTGAAGAAAAAGAAGGAGGAGGAGGAGTTGATTTAGAATTGTTTATTTTGTTTAATAATAAAGAAGAAGAATTGAAATGACGAATAGAAGCCAGATTTTTAGACACAAGGTTAGGTCTAAAGACCAACCTTGAGTTGAAAGTGCGTGAAAGCATTTTTTGTTATTAGTATTTTAACTAATAAATATTAAAAATTATTTGCTCGTATTTATTTTTTAAAAAAAAAGGGAAAAGAATCTTTTTTTCAAAAAAAAACGTGGAAATTGTCAAGTTTATATATAAAAAAAATATATATTGTTTTTTGTGTATTTTTTCACATTTATTGAATAAGAAAAAATAATTGGATTAGATTTTTGACAAACCAGAATTTATCAGCAAAACAAAAATTAAATTGTCGCTCACCATTTGGACTTTGAGGCTCCGTCCCCGCACGGGTTAGGGAACAGTTCGGGTTTTGATTCGGGTAATCGGGTTTAATCGATTCAGTTAACTTATCAATTAAGAAGTAGTTCCTCAGAATTGATTGATGCTGGCATCCAGCTCCGCTTTTTGACTTTTCAATTGTTTAAAGCTGAAAAAAAACGTTTAAATATTCCATTTCCACTCCTTATCTTTAAGATTATATAATACACAAGTGAATGACTCATATTGTTTTGATTAGGTAATTATAGTTGATTAGTTAATTATGACAAATTTCTTGGCATTTTTTCACCCGTTTGTGGTTTTGATTGGCTAAAAAAAATGGAGAGTGAAATTTGAAAATTGAAAATTGTTAAAACGAGGTAAGCTTAACTAGTCAGTTAATCCTTATTTACCCTAAATCCCAAATATAAATATAAAAATAAAAATAAAAATCAATGTTTTCCACTATGACGGCTGATAGAACTCATATCAGATTCTGTGAATGATCCAGTGTATCCAGAATACATACTATTTCCATATCCTGGATGTCCCATCATCGCCTGTTGCTGCATGATTGCTTGTTGCTGATAATACTGTTGTTGCAGATGTGCTTGATACATTTCTGGCGTCATTCCTGGTGGTAATCCTTGTTGTTGAACCATTATTGGATGTTGCATGGATGGTGTGGGTTGCATTTGAACTTCATGGCCCATGGCTGGTTGATTAGATCTTGTAGATCTGATTGACGACTTTTTGGAATGATGAGATGGCGCAACTGAATGATGAGAACTTGCAACACTGCGAATAGATCCTGCTTTAGAAAGTGGAATAGATCGTGTAGACGGTGCTCTAATAGATGGTGATTTGATTGAAGCTGCTTTCATAGATGGTGCTTTAATTGACGATGCTTTAGTTGATGGTGCTTTAATTGATGGTGCTTTAATGGACGCCGCTTTAACAGATGGTGCCTTAATAGATGGTGCTTTAATCGATGCTGCTCTTGAATAAATCGAAGCATTGTCAGCTGCTGCAGTTGCAGCTGCGGCTGTAGCCGCCGTAGCTCCTGCTCCTGCTCCAGCTCCTGCAACAAATCCTCCGCCTCCAAATCTATTTCTAATACCGCCGTATACTTTTTGAACCATTGGATGAGCATTTGCCACCTTTTGATCAATAGTGGGCACATGTTTATCCATCAGACCACCAGCCAAAGCTGATGCTTTAGTTCTTGCAGTCTGGATTTGGCTTTCACATCTAATAAACAACGCTGGTAAAGTAAATGCACAAATCAAACATAATGTCAACAGAGACGAAATTGGAACCGAAAAACTCAACATGTACAGTCCAAAAGCTGCAGCAAACGCAAATAACGTAAACATCATGTCTTGGGCATCAAAAGCTCGTTTGATCCAGTAAACAATCTCTTCACATACCGATGCAATAGTGGATGATCTAGATTGAATTCCTTCTCTAGAAACCGAGCTTAGAAACGATTGCGATGGTCGAAATGACGAAATAAGCCCTGATTTGCCACCATTTAGAAATTTGGTCACACATTCTAATAACAAGGTGCCTCCAAGAAAAAAATAAGCAATTTTCAAAATGAAACGAAGAATGTCAGAGTTTTGAAAGATCATAAGAGCAAGCAAGAGCTCAAATAACGTGAGACCAGATCTCACAGGGTTTTCCCATAAAAGAAGAGGTTTTAGACTCGAAACGTTTTCACGATGCACTTGAAAACTGCGAACCGACTGAGACATTTTGCTTTTTCTAATTGATTTTGGTTTTAGTTAAAAAGAAAGAAAAAAAAGTTACGACGATAGCTTTTTTTGCTGGTTTGAGTGTAATGCAGAAACAAAGAACAGGAGCTGTAACAGTGTGTCATGTGATGCAGCGGGTGGCAGGGCTATTAATAACTACTTATAATTGATGAGTAATCATTAATAAAAATAAATTATCAATAATTACTAATAAATTACAAATCATTACACACCAGCCACGGCTCAGAGCCCCACGTCCCGGCTCATCCACGCTCGCCTCAGTGAGGGGCTCGTCCGGCTGACCAAGCGCTGAGTCAGCCAGTGCCGGCAATCCAAAAACGGCTTTTTTCGTTTTTTTTGTATTTATTTTTTAATACAAAAGCTGATTTTTTAGATTCAAAACCAGATTCAATTTATTTTTTAATTTCACATCGTTTTGATAACTGCTGAATCAGTAACTGCCTAAACACAACTACTAACTCAACCACCCGTTGACCAAATAAAAACGACATCTTAACAATGCAGCGTCGCTCTTCTGGCGATTCTTACAGTTCTCATTCTGGCGATTCTCCAACTCCTGTTCCTCATGAAATCCCTCGTATTCCTACCCAATTCGACCAACCCTCGTCTCCTATAATCCCTATTATTGACGAGCCTTATCCACGACTCGGTCCTACTCAAGACGACGTGGCTCCTGATAAAATTAACAGAACCGCTCAAAATTTTCTTCCTTTGGCTCCTGACGAGGCTGAAATTGAAGCCATGTCGGATTATCCCATAAACTATGATAACAAGGCTAATTTGAAATTAAGTAGCAACACCAAATCCAACAATCCCAAAAATACTCATAAACACCATCACCACCGTGACCATCATCATGACCCTGATGACACTATGCCCTACACTTCTCCCTACTTTCTTCAAAACTCATTTGATGGTGCTCGTCCTGTTATCCACTCTGCTGATCTTGAAGAAGTCCCGGTAGGTGTTACCCGTCAAGCTCAAACACTTGCTGATTACAAATTCCCAACTCACCGCTTGGCTCGCGTCATGCAAGACGAAACTAAGTCTCCTCTCGTCATTGTCGCGTGCGGTTCCTTTTCTCCAATCACTTATCTTCATCTTCGTATGTTTGAAATGGCCATGGACTCCATTCGTGAGCAAACTAGATTCGAAGTCATTGGTGGTTATTATTCTCCAGTCTCTGATAACTATAAAAAACAAGGCTTGGCTCGTGCCCACTGCCGTGTCCGTATGTGTGAATTGGCTTGTGAGCGTACTTCTTCTTGGTTAATGGTTGATGCTTGGGAATCTCTGCAACCCACTTATACTAGAACTGCTGTAGTTCTTGATCATTTCAATCATGAAATCAATATCCGCCGTGGTGGTATTGCTACTTCTTCTGGTAAACGAAAAGGTGTCAAAATCATGTTGTTGGCTGGAGGCGATTTGATTGAATCAATGGGTGAGCCCAATGTCTGGGCTGAAGATGATTTACACCATATTTTGGGCCGTTATGGTTGTTTAATTGTTGAACGAACAGGGTCTGATGTTCGTTCTTTTTTGTTGTCACATGATATCATGTATGAACATCGACGGAACGTTTTGGTTATTAAACAATTGATTTATAATGATATTAGTTCAACTAAAGTGAGACTGTTTATTCGTCGTGGTATGAGTGTACAGTACTTGATACCCAACAGTGTTATTCGGTATATTCAAGACCATGGTTTGTACATTCATGAGACCGAGCCTGTCAAGCAGGTCATGAATGAGAGGGGGGAATAACTTGTTTAAATTGATAGATTAAAACATATATTAATAGACGTTTTTATTTTGCTAATTGTAAATGCATGTGCTTGTCACGTTCAATTTTTCACATGACACTCACGTTTGCGCTGTTTATTGTTGTTGGGACTCCTTTTTCAACGTTTTTTTTCCACACAAGTATTTTTTTTTTGTCAAAAATCAAATCTTTTCCTTTTTCTCACTTTTCCTCCTATTTATTTCCATTTTCATTTTTTACTCTCATCAAAAATACAAAAAAAAAGCCGAAATGTCTTCGTATATTCCAACGTTACGAGACCAGCTGGATCGCCAAATCTCACAACTATTCCATGTCAAAGACCCATATGACGATTTATACGAAGAATATGCACAGTTTTACTTTGATTCAAACGATGAAGACGATTCGCAGTTTAGTGAAGAAGACGACGGAAATTCCATTTTTTCCGAATCCGAATCTCCTAAAACCAAACTTTTTAAGCTTTTGAAAGGCATGTCGTTTTCGGTGCAGCAACATCAGCTTTTTGGTAGCAATTTGGACAATAACAACAACAGCAACACCAACAACGATGAATGGGCTATTCAAAAATACATCAAATCTTTAAACCAATCGTGGTCTTCTCCTTTTCGTAAAGCTTCAGACTTTTTTTCTTCAAATGACAATACTAATGATGACAACAGTACTAGTAACAAGATTAATCCTCGCACTACTAAAAACACTGGCGGTGAACCTTCTGGTATCACTCCGGCTATCCAACCTACCATTGCTCCTCCTATCGGTATCCAGTTTCCCCAGGTTCCTTCTCGTGAAACCTTTTTACGTAACTTGAGGGTCTTGGAACACTTTTTTAGTGCCATGAGCAGTGATTCTGCTGATTTTGAGTTCGGTGACAATAACAATACTACTACTAATGACGACAACAATAACAATAACAATAACAATAACAATAACAATAACAATAACAATAACAATAACAATAACAATAACAATAACAATAACAATAACAATAACAATAACAATAACAATAACAATAACAATAACAATAACAATGAAAATCCATCTTTAGCCGAACTCAAGAAAAAAAATAACCGTTTAAAACGCCGTCATCGTCGTCGACAACAAAGAAGAGTTGCACTAGAACAAGCTCAAGCACAAGCTCAAGCACTAGATCAAAATCAAGATGATGACCAACCTATTAATAGCCAAGAAGTCTTGCGTGAGAAAATTCGCGCTATTCAGAATTTGGGATTACCTGATAAAGAACGTGACTTTAGAATCCAACGTCTGATGACTGCAAACTATTATAAAACTACCAAACCCCTTAATACCAAACATGTTCATATTGATGAAGACTTTGATGACGATGAAGATTATGATGACGAAGATGATGACGATGAAGATGATAACTTTGATGATGACGAAGATGATGATGATTATATGCTTTATGGCAATACAAGAGGCCAACTACTTCAAGTCACTGATGAAGATCGTCGCCCCACTTATACCACTGACGTGTATGGCGACAAGACTCTTGGTTGTCAACACTATCAACGGGGTTGTAAAGTAGAATGTGCCACTTGCCAGAAATGGTATACATGCCGGTTATGTCACGATGAGCATGAACATCATCAACTTGTTCGACCAAAAATTAAACACATGCTGTGTATGCATTGCGGCCTTGCACAAAAAGCAAATCAAGACTGTGCTGGGTGTGGCGAAATGTTGGCTCGATATTATTGTGACAAGTGTAAACTTTGGGATGACGATTGTTCAAAACCTATTTACCATTGTGATGATTGTGGAATATGTCGAATTGGTGAAGGACTTGGTAAAGACTTTTTTCATTGCCATACATGTAATGTGTGTATGTCGATAGATTTACAAGACCAGCACCGGTGCATTGAACATGCTACAGAATGTGATTGTCCCATTTGTGGAGAATACATGTTTACGTCGACAGAGACTGTTGTATTTATGAGATGTGGGCATTCGATTCATCAAGAATGTTATGAACAGCACACCAAGTCATCATACAAATGTCCAACGTGTTCAAGGTCTGTTGTGAATATGATTGCGCAGTTCCGGATTTTGGACAATGAGATTGAGAACCAGCCCATGCCTGCTCCGTATGATAAATGGAAATCGATTGTTGTTTGTAACGATTGTCAAGCAAAGTCGAGTGTTGATTTCCATTTTTTGGGATTAAAGTGTGCAAACTGTGGGTCTTATAATACTGCACAACATAAATTGATTAAACCAGAAGATGGTGATGTTGAAGAAGATGATGATGAGGAGGAGGAGGAAGGAAATGGTGATATTAATGAAGAGAGTAGAATTGAAGAAGCTACAAGGTTTGAGTTTCCTACATATATGGGGTTTTTTACAGAAGATGTTGAAGAAGCAGAAGAAGAAGAAGAAGAAGAAGAAGACGATGATGATGATTCTGTTTATGAATATACATCTGCGCCTGCATCACCGATTAATGAAGCAAATGACGATTTGTTGGATTCAATTGATTCTTTTAATATCGATGTTGTTTCAGAAGTTGGTTCCGAGATTTCTGATAGAAACCAGTTGTATACACATGACGAACCTTCACGGTTAAGTATTGTTTATGATGCTGCACATTTATTTAGTAACGCCATTTTATCGGTTGATCGAGATGAAGAAAACGATGAAGATGAAGATGAAGATGATACCAATAATGATAATAATAATAACAGCACATCATTTTTTTCATCTTCGTTTCAGTTTATGACATTTGATGACTTTTCACGGTTCAATCTTGGTGCTACAGAAAGTGATGACGATTTACATGAAGAAGACGATGAATATGATGATGATGATGACAATATGTTTAATATTGAATAAATTATTGATTTTTACTAATTTTTGTTATGTATATTATTTAATTTATTTATTTAACATTTTCTTCCTCTTTAATTTCTTTCTTCATCACAAAATCATCTTTATTAACTCCCGGAACCACCACTTGCACTTTCTTCCACGTCGTTTCCCAAAACTGTCGGCTGCGTGGGGGCTCACTGGCTTGCATCACCAGCAACAAGTTCTTGATCGATTCGGTCAACGCTTCTTCAAGTTCTGTCAACGAGTCAAATTGATTAAAAGTTTCTTTTTCTTCGCCGCTGTTACGTGCAGACCCAGGTTTAGAATAATTCTTTGTAGCTGGGTTTCTTGTTTCTGTGCTATTTCTTTGGTGACTGTTTGAACTTGTTGCTGTGCTATTAATTAATCGGTCCAACTTTTCTAAAACTGTCATCCAATAAGTTTCAAGTTCATTGTCGTCTCCATTATTTCCATTATTGTTTTCGTTTGGTTGTTTGGACACAACGTATTGTAAAAATACTTTACACAAAAGAGAAGCTGCTTGAAGTCGAGTATGTGCCATTCCCTTTGCATCGCTTTCATAAACTTCTGCTTTCAACAAGGTATCCAGTAACGGAAACAATTCATCTTCAAACATGTATTTCCAATCAAAGTCGGAACGGTGCGTTTGTAAAACTGAAGACAAACAAACGTGTTGAAAGATTTGGAAAGCATGGTTACGTACTCGACGAGATGGGTTTATACATTGTTGTGAAAGTGTATGAACATATGGAAACCAAACTTCTTTCCAACAAGGAGGTGATTTTTCATCATCATTATTGATTGACCCCTCTGCAAGCTTTTCAATAATAGGATCTAATGAACCCAATGTATCCAAAACATTAGATGCACGAGTCACATCAAGTTCCATACTTGCAATCACTTCTTTCGCTTTTCGAATAGCAGTCTGTTGATCATACTGCTTTCTAAATTCAATCGCAATTGCCGTCTTGTCTTGTTCCAACTGTGCTCCACATGCTCCCATACTAACTATTTCACCAAGAACATCCAAAATGTATCCAATATTGGTTCTTGTCAATTTAGATCCCTCCTTGTTGTTTTCTTTAATAAACGTTTGAACAAATTCATAAACCTTTTGTGAAGTTTCACGATTACTGGCTCCAATCTTGAAAAATGACCAATACGCTTTAGACTGTTGAACAACAAAGTCAGAGCACCACGACGACTTGTCTGCTAACGAAATAATGGCGTCAATTAGTTGGGGTATACATGCCCGAAGTCCAACTTCTTTGATTTGCATAATCTGTTCAAGCGCGGGTTCCAAATCAGTTTGAAGACCTGGGCTCGCGTTTCGCAACAATACAAAATAACAAACCAAGCATCTTGACAAAAAGTCGGAATCATCAACTTCCCATTCAGATACGTATTGCTTAATAAGTCCCAAAACGTCTCGTTGTGCTTCTTCGTCGTTGGATTGTATAGCTGCAACTGTCGCAACTTCTAAAAGATATCGGATAATCGGATAAAACTTGCGTCGACTGACTGTAGGCAATCCACTCAGACTTGGTGGCGGCATATGAATAACACCCTTAACCATTTCTGTAGGCGACTTTTCAATAGATTCTTGCAAAAACTTATTGATTTGTGAAGACTCAATGCATTCAATCGAATTAAGTGTAGACTCGATTTCTTCGTCACTAGGTTCAGGAACTGAATCGCCATAGCCACTAAGATACGAAGACAAGGCCGAAAACAGTGAAGTGTCTTTGTTAACTTTGGGTTTTTTGACAACATGGATTGGTTTGACTGGCATCAATGCTGGAACTTTAAACTTTTCTCCAAGCTGAGGCGCAAATTGAGGACTCAACAACGAATGTAAATACAAATTGCCAGTGATTCCTAATAACTGTGACCAACTGCTGGCAATAAAGTCACTATTGGAAGCCGCGATTTTAAACAAAACAATGGATGCCAATTGGGCTTTGAAATCGTCGCCAAACTGGACCGAAAAATCACTAATAACAACGTTTTGGTT
>JAJLVH010000994.1:0-11974 GCA_030570155.1 Magnusiomyces magnusii
CAAAGTTAGTTCTTCATCTGATGTACCTCTTGATCCATCCAAGAGTCAAACACATTCTTTTGCTACAACTGAGAGTTCAATTGATCCAGTACCTCGATTATCTTCTCAGCAACATGATCAAAATAATTTATCTCAACCAATCCAATCACACCCATCAACTCAAAAAATAATCCAACCTACTGCTGAAAAAGTAATCACATCATCTCCACAAAAGTCTACAACCAATCCTTATGGTTTGGATCTTAATCAAGCTTTTGTTTCTCCAGAGTTGTCTATTACACCTTCAACTCCACCATCTAACCATTTAGATTCTGGTTTGTCTGCCAGTAACCGTCTTTCTGCGCAATTGTCATCAGCACAACAACAACAACAACAACAACAACAACAAGAGCAGCAACAAGAGCAACAACAAGAGCAACAACAAGAGCAACAACAAGAGCAATTCAAACAATACCAACACCAACTGCAAACCCAAATGAAACAACAAGCTTCTCGTAGACGCAAAGTTGGTTTAGACGATTTCAACTTTTTGTCAGTTCTTGGAAAAGGTAATTTCGGCAAAGTCATGTTGGCCGAGTCTCGACAGTCTAAAAACCTTTATGCCATCAAGGTTCTGAAGAAAGATTTCATTATAGAAAACGATGAAGTGGAAAGCACGCGATCAGAAAAGCGAGTGTTTTTGATTGCCAACAAAGAAAAGCATCCGTTTTTGTTGAACCTTCATTCATGTTTTCAAACAGAAAACCGGATTTATTTTGTGATGGAATATATCAGTGGTGGAGACTTGATGTGGCATATTCAACAAAACCCATTTACGCCGCGAAGGGCACAGTACTATGCAGCAGAAGTGTTGCTTGCGTTGAAATATTTCCACGAAAACGGCGTCATTTATCGGGACTTGAAGCTCGACAACATTTTGTTGACACTTGAAGGACATATCAAGATTGCAGACTACGGGCTGTGTAAAGAAGAAATGTGGTACGGCAACACGACTGGCACATTTTGTGGAACTCCCGAGTTTATGGCACCCGAAATCTTGTCTGAACAAAAATACGGAAGAGGCGTCGATTGGTGGGCCTTTGGAGTCTTGATTTATCAAATGTTGTTGGGCCAGTCACCGTTCCGAGGAGACGACGATGACGAAGTGTTTGACGCAATCTTGTCAGACGAGCCTTTATATCCTATCCACATGGCCCGCGACTCTGTTTCCATTTTACAAGGCCTGTTGACCCGTGATCCAACCAAACGGTTAGGTTCGGGTCCAGAAGATGCTAAAGAAATCATGAATCATGCGTACTTTCATAACATTAGTTTTGATGATATTTATCATTGCAGGATCCCTCCGCCGTTTATTCCGCACATTGAGTCGCCGACGGATGTCAGGAATTTTGATCAAGAGTTTACTTCGGAGGTGCCGGCTCTTACGCCAGTCAATAGCATGTTGACGTCGGATATGCAAGAAAAGTTTAGAGGTTTTTCGTATCTTAGTGATAATGTTGTTTAAAGAGAGAAAAGGATTGTTTTTGGTTATGTTTTACGTACAATTAAAATATTTATTTTATAAATTAATAAGAAAAATTATAAACAAATCATTAAACCTTTATTTTCGTATGTATAAGTATTTAAACCTCCAAAAACCGCCAACATCAATTAAAAAATTAAAATCAAATCACCAACTTGAGTCCAGTGGCCGGATTACCTACAGTCGTAACCTTTGTAATCGTACAAAGTTCACCCTTCACACTTTCATGATACTTGACCCCAGTAAACGGATCACTAACCGTTGGCGTGCCCCCATAGATCGGCGTCAACGTAGCAGGACAAACCTCAAACTCCGCAAACTGGTCATAATCCACATCAACAGCATCGCGCAACGACTTGTCGGCCCGTTCCTTGATGCTCTTGGCCTTTTCGGCATGTTTGCTGTGGCTGCCGACAAGTTTCAAAAACTTTGTTGCAAACGCAGATGCAGATGCATAGTTCTTGTGGTTAAACGATTCAACCATGGCGACGCGGAGCGGAATGAATGCATGCTGAGATTCGAGCTTGGGCTTTGTGAAATATGCAGCAAGTTCAAGACGACGCTTGATGTCGCTGGCGGGCGTGGCTCGTCGTGCAAGTTCAATTGTAAATGCAAGAATGTATTCTTTACAAATTTCAACTATCCGTTTGCATTCAGCAACTTGGGCTTGTGAAGTGACTGCAAGTGTGGCAATGGTGTAAAGAAGTTGTCTAAACAAGTCAATAGCATGTTCTGGCTTGTTTTGCATAACTGCCTTGAAAGCCTCTTGAAGTGTAGGCTTCAAACCTTCGTAACCAGGAATAACAGGCAACGTCTTTTGAGGATTAGACTCATTCAAACTTCTTCTAACATAATATGGAAGTGGGGGAAGGTTATCTGAGGCTGTAAGATAAAGCTTGGAAGATTGATAAATTTCCAAAAATCTGTCCTTGAATGGTGCAAGATTGGTAATACCAAGTTGACGATTAAGTATTTGGGCAGCAGTATCAAAAGAACCTGCTGCAATGTGGTCAGCAGCAAGTGGTGAGTTTCTGGCCCATAACTCGACTTCAGAAACGCCAGGTTCAGCAGGTCCTGCTTCTTCTTCTTCTTCAACTTCAATGTCTTCAGTATCAAGTCCCCAAGCATCTTCTTGAATGTCATCGTCATATGCATCAAAAGCGTCATCATTCATGACATCACGGGTAATATCTTCACTAACATCATTAAATTCCTCTGGTTCTTCAAGAGAAAGATTGTCAACTTGACCAAGAATGGCTTGCTCAAAGAATGAAAGAGAAGTTTCTTTAAGAGGCCAGTTGATGCCAACCATCGAGTTAATGACAGCCGGAGTGGATTGATCATGAGAAACATCCTTAACTTCAACATTGATTTGATTAGGATCAATTCCAGAGTTGACAACAATTTCTTGAGCAAGCTCTTCAAGACCGTTACTTTTAGCAAGAGCATAAGCCAAAGGTTCCATACCAGCAGCTCTCATAATTTCAATACGACCTTGAACATCATTAAGATAAATTTGAGATGTAAATTGAGCATTAACATCACCACGTTGGGTCGCAATCATTTCCATCTTTTTAAGGTTATCAGCATTACCAGTGGTAAGATATAAAAATGAAAGCTTATCGAATTGAGAAAGCTTTTGGTAACAAAGTTCTGCAATTTCATGGTTACCTTGAGAAAGAGCGTTTTCGCCCAATATCCGCCAAATGTTGGGTTTAGCAAGCTCAAGAGCTTCCTCTAAAGCAACCTTCAAGTTTCCGCACTCAATTGCCAAATCAAATCTAGTTTGTGGGTCTTGAACAAATTGTAAAGCAATTTCAGCGTATCCCTTTTGTTGAAGATATCCGATAATGTTTTGGCCAACAAGGTTAGAAGTCTTGATAAGACGAAGAACTTCGTGAAAGTTCTTGTTGAGTAAAGCGCGCTTGAAACGGTATTCAGTAGGATCAATTTCAATCATTTCAACAGTACCATCACGAGTAACGACACAAACCATGCTGCCTTTCACTCTAATAAGGTATACAGTGTTTTCTAAAGTCTTAAGAATACCGTGGTCACCATTGAGTAAACTGTACTTGAGATGGTTAAGGGTAGAATAAAGCAAAATACCGGAATCATCCCAGACTGCACTCTTGATACGAATAGTTTCATGAAGAGAAGCAAGAACTTCAAGTTCACGAGTAGCAATAGTAATTTGGTGTTTTCCAATGAAAGCAACATGACGACCATCATTAGACCAAGAAACATACTTGACACCGCTGATGGGAGCTTCAGCAACCTTTTTCTTTTGTTGGATATCAAAAAGTGCAACTGAAGTGCTGCCAAGTAAAAGAACAAGACCAGGGCTGGCGCTGGCAATATCTTTGGTAACAATTGGAAGGCTAATAGTCTTAGTAACAACATTGCTCAAATCACGAATTTCAATAGTTTGGTCGGCTTTTGAAAAGACAGCAAATCTAGAAACACTAACAAAAATGGCTTGATCACCGGGATTGACAAATGCTTTTTCAGGCTCAATTGCACTAGAAGTTTCATCAGGAAGATAAACAAGCGCGTAAATGTTGGATTGGTTTTGTTGGGTAGTGACAAGAATAGAACGTTCCATCTTGTTGTAAGAAATGCTTCTGATTGGAGTCCATGGGTCGCCGATTTTTTTTAACGAAAGTTGAGGAAGAGATCGTTGTTCGGAAGCAAAATCAAAGGACATGACAGTTTTGTCCTTGGTAACAAAGTAAAGATTGTTTTGGCTGGTAATGCTGGCAGGTCTTTCGCGTTCAAGCTTGAAAACCATGACACCACTATCATGAGCAGCAGCAAAAAGGTTGATATGGGGATGAGCGGCAATATACCAAAACTTGTCATTGTCGCGCTTAAACTGTTGGATAGGAGTACGCTTGTTAAGATCCCATGTTCGAATAGTTTTGTCTTCAGATACAGAAATGATCATATCTCTATAAGGATGGAAAAGACAGCAGAGAATGTTGTTTGTGTGACCTCTACAAGTATCGATTTCCCAAGCTTTTGTTTCACTCATTCTCCAAACCTTGAGAAGACGATCATCACCACCGGAAACAATCAAAGGAAGGGTAGGATGAAAAGAAGCCCAATTGACACCTCTATCATGTCCTTCGAGAACAAACTTGACAATAGCGTCGGTATTACCAAAGATATCCTGTTGTTGAGCAGCGCTTGCTCTAGCAAGCTGGTCTTCGAAAGCGGTGACGGATTGAGTAGGAGCCGAATGTTTCTTTCTAAGACCTGAGATATCCCAAACACGAACGGTTTGATCGAGAGAAGCAGAAACAATGAGATCTTCTTTAGGATGGAACTGAGCACAAAGGACGTAATGGTTGTGACCAGTTAAACAAGCGATTTCTTGTCGATTTTGCCAATTCCAAATGCGAATAGTTTGATCATCAGAAGCTGAAATAATCCAAGGAAGATCTTTATGGAAAAAAACGGTTCGGACGTAATCCAAGTGGCCAGTCAAAGTAAAGAGAAGTTTTCGAGTTTGTAAAGACCAAACTTTGATTGTATAGTCGTCACCACAAGAAACGAATAAAGGCTGAGTTGGATGGAAATCGATGCCACGGACAGGACCGTCGTGACCTTCAAAACGGTCAATAAGAGTTCCCATTCGGTAATCCCATAATTGAATTGTCGATGAATGAAGAGAAACAAGGATCCATGGTCTTTTAGGATGAAAAGCTACACCCTTTGCACGAGAAGACTTGGATTCAAACTAATTATGGTGATAGTCAGTAACAGAAAAACCAGCCAGAGTTCTCATGAATGAACATACCTTTGTCAACATAGCCATGATGAACAAATCTTTAACGTCAAAGTTTTGAGAAAAAGGGTTGAAGAAAAGGACAAAATGTGTTTTTTTGTGGTGGCGACGTTGGTTTTTTTCGATTTGTTGCCAGCGAAGCAGCGTGCTTGTTGTTACACGTTATGGAATTTAATGGTTGTTGTAACAAGGCATGTGATTTAACTAAACTGAATCGGTTAAATTGATTAGTTACCCTAATCAAGTGAAAAAAATTACATAATCACGCAAAATTTTATTTTTCAAATTTCAAATTTCAAATTTCAGTTTTTTCAATTTTTCAAATCGCTTGTGAATCGTTAAATTTTTGTCAAAAGTCGAAATAAAAATGGCGCTTTCTCTTGAAACTTCTAAAAAAGCAGCTGAAGCTTTGATCGAATACACAAAAAGTCTTGAAAAACAAAATGAAGAGACTTCAAATACAAAAAAAACACAGCTTCTTACAGATTATGCTGATGAAGATCATACTATTCCTTTAGACACTATTGATCTTGTCATGACTACCAAAAAGTTTGTTTCTGATAAAAAGAGCATGAACCCAGTCCAAGTTCCTATTTCTAATTCATTTCTTGGTAAAGCATCATCGGATTCAGTTCCACTTTCTATTTGCATTCTTGCGCGTGATGTTTCTAATGTTGCGGACCCTGTTGCTTTTTATCAAAAAGCTATTGTTGAAGCTACTACCAATGAAGAGAACGCATTACAAATTCTTGAAACCGAACAAGAAAAACAGCCACAAAGTAAAAATACTGAGTCTAATAAAAAAAGTAAAAAGAAATCTAATACCCAAACTAAAGAAAACAAAAGTATACCTTTAAACGAGCTTGCGAAAATCCATGTTGATCGGGTTGTTACTTTTACTGAATTAAGAAATGAATATAGACCATTCCAAGCTCGCAGACAGTTAATTTCAGAACATGATATCTTTTTTGTTGATAGCGCTTTGGCAGTCGCTGAAGATGGATTGTTATTACCCAAAATTTTGGGCAAGACGTTTTATAGTGCAGCCAAAACTGTTCCTCAACCTATTCAACTTACATCATCCAACAATAACGACGCATTGAAGGAAAAGTTTGTTCAACTTGCGATTAGAAACAAAGAAAATGATAAAAACAAAAAGAAGAATGGAAATTCGTCAGATATCAAGACTAGAGAAGCTGCACTTATTGAAGCAGTTGATGCAGACAAGATCGAACGTACATTTAGTTTAACTAAAACACTTGAAGGTATTTATAAAAGACTCCATGCTACACATTTCATGGTTGCACCAAGCACACAGATCATTACAAAGATTGGAAACACGGCGTTGAATGGTGAGGAAATTGCACAAAATGTTGCAGACTTTGTTGATTTTGTTGTCGAAAAGTCAGGTAATAAGTATGTTGGGCAGGGATGGGACAGTATTCGAAACATTAGTTTAAAGACATCTAAAGGACCGTCGCTGCCTATTTATATTAGCAAAGTTCTTTATGAAAATGAAGCCAGTGACGTTGTTGCAGACGAATCTGAGCTGGTTGATGGTAATAATAAAAAGGATAAAAAGAAGAGAAATATTTCAGAAGCCAAATTGACGGATCAACGTATTGACGAACTTTTGACAGAAATTGCTGATAAAGAAGAGCTTGAAGAGAGACTTGCAAAAAAGCCAGCCGTTGAAAGTGGTGAAGTTGCTGAAAAGAAAGAATAAATCACAGGATTTCATGTAAAATTTAATAAATTGGAAATATTTTTAATTGTAAATGTTGCAAGTTGAGTAGTCAGCCACCAACTTTGAACCAACCTTGAGTCAACCACCATCATCACATGAACATCACATGACTACACTTTTCCATTTCCTATTTTTTTTCTACCACATGGCCGATTTGTTTCAAAACCTTTTTTTCACCTTTTGAATTCAATTCTTTATATTTATTTATTTAAACCTTTGAAAAGGTCATTTTTGTTTTTGCATTCTCATGATACAAGAATAAAAAAGGATTAAAAAAAAGTGTTGTGTCACATAAAAAAAACCTGAACCAGCATTTTTGTCATGATCATATTACCCATTGATGTACAAGTTGAACTAATACCATCAATTCACAATACCCCATAACCTGCAATCTACACACACACACACACACACACACTTTTTTTTTTTTTTTTTTTTTTAAAAAAAAAATCTCTTGCATTTTTATTCATGATGAAATTTATTGGCCTAGACGGACACAAATACCTTATTGGCGACAAGATCGGATCACGCTCTTTTGGCGAAATTCGTATGGGTACCTATGAACGTTCCGGTAACAAACATGCCGTCAAACTTGAATCCATCTACAACCGTCAACCTCAACTTGAAAACGAATACAATGTTTATCAACGTCTTATACGTGGTCTCGGTATTCCCAGTGTGTTGGTATGGTAATGAAGACGAATATAATGTTCTTCTTATGGTACTTTTGGGACCTTCTTTAGAAGACTTGTTTAGCTATTGTAACAGAAGGTTTTGTTACAAGACTGTTTTATTGCTTTCGGACCAACTCATTAATAGACTTGAGTTGGTTCATTCCAAGTATTTTATTCATCGTGATATCAAGCCTGAGAACTTTTTGATGGACCTTAATCGTCGTAGCAACCAAGTTCATCTCATTGATTTTGGGCTTGCCAAACGTTATTTGAATATCAGAACTTGTACTCATATTCCTTATAGAAAACACAAGGATATTACCGGAACTGCACGTTATATCAGTATCAATACCCACTTAGGTGTCGAACAATCTCGTCGTGACGATATGTAATTTTTGGCATATACGCTTATTTATTTCTGTCGCGGTTCTCTTCCTTGGCAAAGTATTAAAGCAAATACTAGAAAACAAAATTATGACAAAATTAAGGAAAAAAGATGACAACTTCCTGTAATGTTTTGACTCAAGGACTTCCCAAGGAATTTGGACTTTTTCTCAGTAAAGTTCAAGCCATGAAATTCGAAGATAAGTCTGATGATGTATATTTCCGCAAAATGGTGCATGACTTGTTTATCAGATTGGATTACCGTTATGATTACATTTTTGATTGGACTTTGATCAGGTATGAAGACCAAATTTATAAAAAGTTTATTGAGGAGGGACTTGATCCTGATGATGCTATTAGTATTGTTACAAGATTTACTGTTCGTCATGGAATTACTTTGAATGACGGGCCTGAAGAAAATGAAAGAAACAGATACGAAGCTAACATTCAAGCCGAGCGTGTTCGTGAGTGGAATTATAATGGATTTGGAGGCCTGGTTGCTGCTGGTAGTATTGAGAACACTAGTGACGGTGCCGATGGAGAAGGTTCTGTGAAAGGAGTTGATGTTTTAAAGTATACTGGTAACCGAAATGGAAGCTGGAACAGATGTTTGAAAAAGATGATGCATCGAAAAGAACTGGTTGATGTGATTTTAAAATTTACTTTTTTTCAAAAAATATATTTATTAATTTTTAATTTGTGTTAATTTATGGATGGATTGGAATGAAATTTCCCACAATACAGCTTGGAATATTATACCGATCTCTTTGAACAGTGAAAGAAAAACAACAAGCTCTTTTCTTTCGCCCGTCTCTAGCTCTCAAGTTACAAGAAGTGAGGACTGCTTTTTGAGACGAGTCAAACGCAATACTTCCATACTTTTCCCAATAATTGACTGCCGATTCCTCGCTCATGAGTTCGTAAATAGCCAATTTGCCGTCCCGTAGATCGTCAACCGAAACTTCAACCAATCCTGCGAACTCTTTATTTCCACGATATATTTCTCCAGTTCTGCGCCACAGACAAGCAGGAATTGCCATAGATGTGAAGACGCGATCGTAATCGAGCAACATGCGTTCAAACGATTCTTCAACCAGAACCAAATCGACATCGAGCAGGGATTGAGCAATTGCTCGAAAGGCTGGACGGAACACGCTCAAAGGTTTCAAAATGCGTTTACGTGACGATTGGTTCATGTAGTTGTCCATGTATTGTTGGAGACGGGCGTAGCCTCTAGCGTAGTTGAATGGCTGGAGAAGACCGGCGTCGACTTTTGCTCGAATCACTTGTTTCAAGCGTTCTTCAGGTGACACGTCGACTGTAGGATCTGCTGCTGTCAAGAAGAATTTGTCACGAGCTGAGTCCGAAATCGTGGGGTTGGTGTTATTGTTGGTATTCGGTGATGGTATTGAAGAGTTTGGATTGAAGTTTGTTAATGGTCGAATACTCTGAAACTCTGAACTTTCATTGTTGTTATTGTTATTTTGTAAAGAAAATCCCAGGGCTTGAGAAAATTTATTGATTTCAGAAACTGAAGATTTTCTGGGAATTTCGGGTGAAAGGTTAAGATTAGTGCTTGGATTGTTATCAAGCAACAGTTCTGGTGATTCAATCATGGTGAGAAAGTCGCCGAGTGACGCAAATTCGCTATTTGCGTGTTCTGAAAAGAACAAGTTTTGGTTGAATTCAGACGTTTGAGAAAGAATAGATTGAGACCCGAACCAATCAGTAAGTGAAGTTTTGTTGTTGATATTATTATTATTACTATTGGTATTGTTTGCTTGATTAAGATCGTAATTAGGTTTGGTATCAGGATCCATTGGGTTTAAAGAAAAAGATGAAGGCAGAGTTGGAGGTTGTTTAAAAGTGGGTGATTTCAAGTCATTGATTGACGGATTTTTTGGTTCTAGCTTTTGAAAAACCAAGCTTGATGTTGGAGAACGAGAAGCTGTGAGAACCATTGCAGAAGGTTGATGCGACGCAGAAGGAGGAAGTTCATTGTGCGTGATCGGTGCTTGTGACGATGTTGGCAATGCCATTGAAGAAGGCAACGAAGACGGCAATGGTGGTGTTGATGTTAACGAAGAAGGCGATGATCCTGAATTGGCTCGTTTTTTGGGTTCATCATGACACAAATGGCCAATGTTTCTGCGAATGCATCGAGTACACGGACGTTTGTCGTCGCACGTCATATGAGAACGTCGACAATAAATACAAGCATGATCAACTTTTTTACGCCGTTTTTTAGGCGGATTTGAATTTGAGTCTGAATCTTTTGATGAAGTTGAATTGGTATTGAATGAAGAAGAAGCTGACGCCGCAAGTAAATCCAGACTGTTTTCGTTTTCAACATTTTCACCATCAATACTATTTCCAATACCACTATCAACATCATTTCCAAACCCACTTTTCGATATTTTTTGGTTTAACGGCGGAAGCACCGGTGACACCAAAAACCCGCCATCACGACCTTTGTGGCCATTTGCTTCTGCATTTTCTGGTATTTCTGTATTCACGTTTGGTCTTGCCGACGTGCTTGTTTGCAACGGCGGAAGAAAAGGTCGTGAACTACTGGCCATTGTTGTTGCTATGGTGATAAAAAGGTCTTGGATTAATTTGAATTTCAACAAATCAAAAATCAAGAATTCAAGAAATTAAGAGATCAATAGACATAAATAGAATTAAAAAAAAATACTGTTTTTATTGGTTGAAAATTAAAGTCTGGAAACGCAGAAATACGAGAATTGTACGGAACGGTTTGTGTGGGGAACCGGTTTATTCCGTGCTTAGTAATGGTCATGTGGTTTAATTGATTTAGTTAAATTAATTTACATTTAATCAAGCATTGGCGGCCGGCCTGTTTTCATCTTCTGTAACGCTTTTTGATCATTTTCACCATCAAAAGTATTGTTTCGGTCGTCTTCCCATTCTAAAACAATGGTTGGCGTAACCATCACAAGAAAATCACTCTTTTTTTCACTTTGCAATGACATTTCAGTGCTGTTGGATTCATGAAGCGTCATTCTTCTCGTCAGCTTGCCTCTATCATCTTTTCTTGTAGTCACCACCATTTCTTTCGACTCTTTAGGCGAAAGGTTATCATCTTTAATAGTCTTGGTTTCTGTATGACCTTCATTGTCTGTGATTGTGGTATTATAATTGACTTTCTGGTCCTTGTTGGTATTGTTGATAATTTCTCGTCTTTTCTGAGATTGTTCCAGTTTGAATAATGCATTTTGTAAAGTATTGCTGAATTGGTCTGAATCTAATTCTAATCCATTAACACTTTTGGTATCGTCGTCATCATCATTTCCAGATGTCAAATTTTCAATACACGCATTAACCATTGTATCGCCAAACGCATCTTCATTCATATCATCAATATTGTTATCATCTTTATCAACTATATCTGTTTCATATTGGCTTGCAAGAGTTTTCAAAAGTCCAGGCGGAGGCGTATTAATTCTAGGCGGATCTTCTAATCGTGAAGTCCAACCAACTGGCGGAGACGGTGGCGGCGAAATGAAAAATAATCGTGATGCAGCTGGTGGCTGTAAATGTGTATCTTGATTTGCTTCATCTTGTGATGAATAAAGACGAGTGTTTGCATAAAAGTACGATTTGATTTGGTTCTTGTTTTCCTGGTCATTGTTTGAAAAAACAGAATCTCCATAATCCATCAACGTTTGTTTAGCAACTATTGCATCTTCAGGTGACTCAAAAACCACCAAAACTCTTCCAAATGATTTCAACGGTGCCCAATGCACAATAGCAACGTCTTGACCAATTAACTGATACAATCGGTCGACAGTTGTTGAATCGTTGATTTTAGTAACGAAATCTGGCCGCTCAAGACC
>JAJLVH010000995.1:0-11941 GCA_030570155.1 Magnusiomyces magnusii
ACCTTTTCCTTTTCCTTCAATTCCCGTTCAGCCCATCCCCACAACCTCACCAAAGCCTGAATATTCGACTCTCCTGCAATTCCCTGCCTCGCCAACAAAATCGTGTTAACGTCGTCAGCAACCTTATGCCTCATTTTCAAATCCATCAGCTCTCCAAGCTGCGGCACCAGCTGGTTGGGCGGAAAACATAATAACGTCATCGTTTGTTCCAAATGTCCCAAAAATTTAGGATTTGACGGTGCACGGCGTGCCAAATGAGACGCAGCAAAGTCGAGAGCCGGTTGAATCATTTCGATGTCGGCAATTATAGAGTTTTCGGGGTGTGAAGCACTAGACCCGTATTTTTCATCGTGTCGGGCTAGTCGCTTGTTATTGGCGTCACGAATAAGTTCAATCAATTGTAATCGGAGTAAGGAAAAATGAAGAGGTTCGTTGCTATCGAGCAATTGGGCATCGACGTCATTGATTTTTTCAATGGCTTCTTGGATATGGCCTTGTAAAATCAGTGTCTTTATAATACTGCGTTCTTGGACCTTGTGGAGACTAAACATTGGTGGCTTTTGATAATAATATAAAGTGTTTTTGGATGTGTTTGTAGATTTAAAAGAAGATGATGAAGAAGATTCTGGTTTGTTGGAGTCAAGACCATACGCAGCACGAAGTAAATTATACATGGTTTCTGCTGCTGCATTGTCTGCTTCAGTTGGAGTATGCAACAAGTTGTCATATTCCAAGTTTTCGACACTAGCTGAATTATCACCAACACTTGTCGGTAAAGAGATTGGAATATTTGAATATTCAACAATTGCTTCAGACAAATTAGAATCCACATCTTCAAACACAGATTGACTATTAGTACGAGCCAAAGTTTCTGCAATTTGACCTTGGGGTCCAGCAAGTCGGATATTGGCTTCACGCGCAAACCGAACAGCTGCATCATGGTATCCTTCAACAATCAAACAGTTCATCACCAACGAATTCATTTCAGTCCTGGATACTGGAAACCCGGCAAGTCTCGCAGCCCAAGCAGCCGGTGTGTATGATTGTGGCGGAAAGTTGCCGTCGGCGTCTGCAGTAGCTGACGCAATTGTTTGATGAGAAGGCATTGTTGATGTAAATGTTGGTTCTGAAGATCTTGTTGAAATGTTGATGTTGGTGTTGATGTTGATGTTGATGTTGTTGTTAGCAGGTGAAGAAGTTTGTGCTTGGAAAAAAGTGTTGGCTGGCGTCACGTGGTGACTGCGTGAAATACGGTGTGCGGCTACGGTTTCTGGGGTATTTTGATCGGAAATGCGTGGCGCGATTGGTTGGCTTAAAGATTGGTTTGAATCACTGTTAGTTCGACGCTGAAGTTCTCTGAATTGAATCATTTCTTCATTGTCTTCGCGATCGGTTTCTAGTGACAAAATGTGAATGTATTCTTGTTCAAGCAGTTTCGGGACTCGGATTCCTACAGACACGACTGCCAGTATTGGGCACCAAAAGGCGGCACGGATCATGATCCAAAAGAAAGACAAAAGAGAACAAAAAAACATGACGAGGTGGTGAATAATGTTTGATGATGTTTCATTATCATTATCATGAACTTCATTATTTTCATTTTCAGAACTCACCATTTCTCGCCATCGATCTTGACTTGTTCTCACACCCAAACTCATTGCTCTAAAATCTCGTTGCAAAGCAAGACGATCTCGAGCCCGGTTAACAGCTCCAACCACCGTTCTTGCTCTGTTTCGTTCCTGGAAATTTCGCACCGGAAACCGGATCCGGTACGTTTCAAACTCGGGCTCAACATTGTCGTGTCTGAATTCAAGTCTGCTTCGACTTTCTAATGATATATAAGGTCTGTTATTATAGCCATGGTAATTTAAGTCTGATTGATCATCATTCATCGATTCATCATTGCCGACGGCATATGGAATCGGCATTTTCTTTTTTATTGTTCAAAAGCAATGAGAATTTGGTTTGAAATTAAGATTTTTGGAATCAACTAAAAACGTCAATTTTTTTCGTTTTGTCAAAATCGTTACAACCATTCACATGTGCAAACGTTTCGTATAAAATAAAAATAAAAATAAAATAATTCAATACAAAAATACAAATAAAAATAAAATCATCCTCTATTTTCAGCTTTAAACGCTTGTAAAGCTGTTTGAATCAACTTTCTAGGAACCTCCCAATCTCCAATCTCTGCATAGTCCAAAATGATAATACCCATACCTGTAGCAGCTCCATCAATTCGTTTATTCACTTGTTCCGCAACAGGCTCAGGCCAGCAAGAAGGATTATAAAAATACGAGCCAGAACAGTAATTGAGATAAAGCTTTGCAGATGTAGGCTGAGTAGCTTCAGCAGTTGAGTTAAACGTAAGAGCTCGCTGGATTTGGTCTTGGACATACTTGACTTTGGTATCGACATCTTCAGGCTTATTGATTTCGTTCCAGTCCTGGACATTAAACCGGCCACGGTCATCCTCTGGCGTGTTGTATTTCCACCAAGAAGCTTCAAAACCAAAGTTTTGCGGGTTCCAGCCAGACCCTTGGCTGCCATCGCCCTTCATACCAAAACGGCGAAACAACACAGCTTTTCCACGGGCTTCGCCAACAGAAGGAATAGTGTTTGGCAAAAACCATCGCTGCTGGGCAGGTTCAATATACCTCTTCCAAATCAGATCCGGAAACTCGTCACCGGACCACATATCAGTGTTTCCTTCCATTTTAATAGAAACAATTACAACTTCAGAAGGATGCTGCTGTAAAAAGGCATAAATATCATTAAGCGAGTCTTCCAACTTGGCGGGGCTTGGAATACGCACAGGAAACTGGCCATGAATGATTTGAAGGTCGTCGGGGTCTCCAGAAAAGAAGTTTCCGCAACTGTTGGCAAAAAAAAGGACGAGTCACGCGAAAGTCGAAAAACCGGATGCCATGGTTCAATTGCTCAGTAAGAGTTGCGCCCTGGCACTGAACTGAAAAGAAGGAAAGATGACAAGCAGCACTGTTGTGAGTGCCTGGAATCGTAAGTTGCGACAACAAAGCATTGTTTGGAAGGTTTTTCTGCCATTCAACGAGATCAGAATAGTCGCCAGCAGGAAGAGGAGGCATTTTTGTTTTTGTGGATTCTATTAATTGAATTCCAATTCTTGGAGGTTTAAAGGTTTTTAAAAGAAAAAAAAGACCAAAAAACGTCTGCTTTTTATATCCGCAACCGTCCTCATGAAACCCAAACCCAATCAAAATGCCTCCAGGCGGGACGCAACTCGCCAAAACCGTTAAACGCGTTTTCCAATTATTTTTGTTTTATTGTTTTGTCGTTTTTGGATTCTACGTCGACACAAATTTCTGTTGCAAGTGTTGAAAAAAGTTGGTGTTAAAAGTTCAATTCAATTATTCAATCAATTAAAAGAGTTTAGAAAGTTTAAAGATAAACTTTGAGTTTATTTGGAACTGTTTCTGATATCCAATTCAGATTGTTTTTGCATTTTGTGAGAGATACCCCATGAGTATCAACTGTCAAAATGCACTTAATCTTCAATTGCGTCATAACCCACATGGTTTGTTACCGTTATCAATTACCAATACCCTTGAGTTTTCTTCGCTTTTTTACAAACATCTTCTGGGGTGTTGTTCGAACCCCATTATTTATTTTCAACTATTTAACCAAATATATATCACTATTATTAAAAACTAAAAAGCAAATGTAAATCATCATCTATGAATAATCACACTACCAGTGCTAGATAAAACTCTAGAAATATCACTGCCAACACTTCCATTATCCTCTCTTTCATACCCGACTCCATCTTTTCCTAAATCATTTTGAGTCACCACTTCATTCAATCTACTAGTCTTGACTGGCACCGCAAACGAATTGTTTGTACCATTCGTTTTGCCATTTCCAGACCCGCTCCGACGTAACGAAAAGTGTGGCAAGTTGTGTTTGCTGGTAATGCTCTTAAACACACCAGGCGTGTGCAAAGACGGCGAATTACTAGAAGAACCGCCAAGTTTGTGAATAGTAGAAGTTGTCGAGTCCAATGACCTTTTTGGCAAAGTACTTTGTTGACCAGAACTTGAGGTTGTTCGTGATGACGGTGTTGGTGATAACGATGATGGCCGTAAAGATTTATTAAACGAATAGACTCGAAATTTTGATGAACCTCGTTGTCGAGTCTTTGGTCTTTCTGTTTTAGATTCCTTGTCTTCATTTGTCTCATTTACATTTGGTAAACTCGATTGAGACACACCATCTCCAACATTTTCTTCTCTGACTATTCCACCACTATTATCCTGCGACTCTTCCAAACAGCCAGTTTGGTTTGCAAAAGACGGCTTTGTGTATGGAACAGGATTATCATAAGCATACTCACTATCCGATTCAGACCCAGTTTTGGTATCTGATTCTTGTCCATTTCCATCGTCAAATGGACTTGCTTGGCTCCTTCCTTCTCTACTTCGGTTTCCAAACTTTCCATTATTTGATCTCCAGCTGGTATTACTATAAGTGCTGGTGGATGTAGAATACTTGCTTAGTGGCATTTCTCCATAAACACTTGTATATCTTCCATTGCCAATGGGTATCTGTGATTGCGACAATGAATTCAAACTCGTCACTGGAATACTTTGTGTATGTATGTGCGACGTGAATCGGTGCGCAATTGGAGAAGAACTTCTAGTAGTTGATGCACCTGCTGCCATTCTAGGTACCAAAGATGATGACGAAGAAGAAGAAAACGATGGTCCATATTTCTGACCTTGTTGTCCTTCTTTTTCAACCACATTGTCTGAATAATTTGCCGAGTTTCTAGAGTTTCGTCGAATCGCTGACGACATTTCAATCAAGTCATTCGGCACATCGTACCCAGATGCTTCTTGTTCATTGTATCCTGCCCATGCTGGTGGACCATGCAATACTGGCCTAGCCTGAAAAAAACAATTTTCAGGAACCATCTCAGACGCCGTTTTGAAGACTGTAGAATATTCGGCTGCGGCAGCTGCTGCCACTGTTGCTGTCGAATTGTTGGGTGCCGTAACCTCGACAAATGGATGCGATAATGCAGAGTTTTCATTAACCTTTCTTCCAACACCTGGCAATGTCGAAAGCTCCATGCTATTGGAATGTGGTATATTGGTATGATTTCCTAAATTAGCAAAGTCGACAGAAGTGAGTAAAATGTGGTTATTGTTGGCATTTGATAAATATTGTGAATTTAAATTGGGAAGTGTTCCAGAAGTTACTGTTTGGTGCAATGTCTTGTCAAAATTCTCGACACTGCTTTTCGGTCTATTGGTACTTGTTGGCTCATTACCATATTGACCTTCATGCTTAGTAGAATGAATAATAACAGATGATGCAGACGATTGACTTTGAGAAGCATTATGGCTTTGAATATACGGAAAGTGGAACGAATGACGAGGATAACTCTTTTTTCGATTTTCTTCCAACACTGATTGGTAACGAGGTGGTGGAACTTCTTTTACTGGAGCATTTGTGAAATTTTTAAGCTGCTGTTGCATTTGTTGAAGCTGTAAAATTTGTTCCTGTTCTTCTGCCATTTGTGATTCATCTGCTGGCGTATCTTTAACTTGAATTTGTGTAGGTCTAGCAGCAGAAATAGCCTGTGGGTTTTGTAGCTCTTGTTCAGCGGCATTGCTTAAATTTTGGGTATCAGGCACCTTGTGAATAATTTTGGATCCAGTGCTGTTATTACTGTAATTGCTGTGATTACTATGAGTGCTGATAATACTCTGGCTAGTAGCTTTTCTTGCCAAATGTTCGCGCGTAAGCTCGGCCATGGAATTGGTAAACGCCTGCTGCGATGATTCATATACAGGGTTCCATTTAAACGCATCAAGATTGTGGTATGTATCATTATCAACGCGATCGCTAGTTGTAGTGGTAATCGGATTGACATTATACGTATTTGTGATGCTGCTACTTCTAATGGGCGTTTCACCAGGTGCCACACTATTGATTCTAGTCATGTTTGGTTGATTAAGCACAGGCAAGGTATTTTGGATATTAGCAAACTGTTTACTTTTTGACCAAGGATCCCTAAAAAGAGGTGCAGAATTTGGTTCTTGCAACTTGTTTTTATTATCATCAGCAGCTTGAAATAATAACGCTGGAACGTTCAAAAACTGTTGTTCCTTTTCATGGCCATCAAAAACTTTAGGTATTTTGGTATTAATCTTAGTAGCACTATGGTTCATATTTGAAGCAGTATAAATTACAGAACCAGCTGTTGACTTTCTAGACATTACAGCACTTGAAGGCATCAACTTATTACTACCAACATTTCCTACACTTCCAGATCTTGGAGCCAATAACGCATCACCCAGTCTATAAACTGAAGAAGGTACAGAAGGTGGAGGAGGAAGAGCTGGAATTGCTAATGTTTGGCCTTGATAGCTATTTAAAACAGGCGTGCTTACAGCATTATAAACAGAATTGTTTGTCGTCTGTACTGGTGAGGAAGGTTGTTGAATGTATTGACCTGATGAATTAATATAGTATCGAGTTGATGGGTATCTAGAAAGTGTTTTAGAAGAAACAGAAAGAGAATTGGGATCACGAAATCTCATAGAAACCATGATTTTGTGACAAGATTCCATGAAATCAGAAAATTGAGCTTCAGTAATAAGTTTTCCAGAATATCTTGCCCGTTCATATTGTTCAATAAACTTTTCAGCGATAGCCTCTGAAACGCCAATTACCCCATGGTCACACAACATGTAAATGTAATCTCGTAAAGACATGCCGGGAGGTCTGTCAAAAGATGGATGTAGTACTTGAGCTTTATTTCCAATCATTTCGGAAGCAAGTCTAACAACTTCAATATATGGGGTATCAGCCAAACGACCGCGCAGTTTAACAGAAGGTGGCATCAAACCATCATGAGAAATATGAAGTGGAGGGTTTCTATAAATCGGCCTCGCTTTTCGTGCAATTTCTCGACATCGCTGTAACTCGCTTTGAATGTTTTTATAAAGTTCAATTGGCACATCAGCCAAGCCCGGGATATACTTGTGAGGAATAGATGCTAATGACTTTTTTGTTGAAACAATACGGAAAATAGTAATAATTGCAGAAATGAAACCCATCAACGCATAAGTTGCAATAATAATAATGGCATTCCAAAACTGGCCAGTTCTTTGAGACTGGATAATCATATCGATGGGCATAGCAGCTACAACTGCTGAAAAGCATAGTAATAGAAACAAAAGCGAGATTCGGTACATCCATTTCTGTAATGATGCCAAAAACGATTTTTGCAATATGGCATTATGTCTTTTGTTTTTGCGAGTATTTTCAGTAACAGAAGGCCATCCGTAACCTGTACCGGCATTATTATTACTTGTCGATTCAGCAGTTATGCTACGAGAAGCTGCATCGTATCTGCTCATTGAACCTTTTCTGTTACTAGTTAAGCGCCGAAGAGAAGTGGTATCATCAACAGACTCATTTCGACTTTCTGTAGCATTTCGGTTCATGTTTGTTGTGCTGGAATTGTCAATTGTTGCAAATCTACCAAATCCTTTAAGCCCACTGCTGGATCGTCGTCTTCTAGTGATTGGATTACTGTTGAGTTTTTTAATAACAGAAAGACCAGCAACTGAATCGGATATAGTTTTTCTTCGCGATTCAGTGTGCGTAATGCTACTATGGCGACGATCTCTAAATTGGGTAGGTAAGCCATATTTAGAAGGTCGGGAAGTAACTTTTTCGCTGCTATTATTATTGACTTTATTACTGTCGATCGGAGGTAGCTGTGATGAAAATTTTGAAAATGAAGACTTGCGGTCATTTGGAGTAGTTGACAAGTGTAACGGAGCAGTACTATATGTATTTAAAGACGCATTAGTAGTGGTATTGCCCTGATTCATGTGTGGAAATAAAGGACGTTGTCCTGGATGATTTGACGACGTGGACGAATCACTAGAAGTGTCTTCGGAAAGATTTGATAATGAGGATGACGATGATACTGAAGACCTTTTGCCGGCAGAAATGGACTTGATTGGTGTTAACGAAAAGGATTTTGTGCGCTTTTTGCGAGAACCAAAGGAATGAACAACATTTGAAGGTCCTGGTTGTTTGTCGTATGCAACCGGTAGATTAGATGTTGAGTCTGTTTCAGCATTCTCTGGTGCTGTTACCATGGGTTGGATTTCAAATGAAGGCGTTGATGCTCGAGAAGCTCTATTGTGATTGGAAATTATCGAGTTGGATCCAAAAACTGATGTTACAGTGCCTGATAATGAAGACGACGAAGGCAATGCTAAAGCTGGTGCAACTGCTGAAGGTGTCCTTGTAGGCGTCTGGCTTCCAGATGACGAATAGCCTTCGTTTCTGGTGCCATTGTTTCGAGGTAACGATAACGATAAGGGGGCGCGATTTTCGTAAAGAGTTGGAATAGTAGTGTTGTTGCTATTGGTTCCATGTGTTGATAATGTTGCATTAGATACAAGTTGAGACAAAGAGGTTGAATCCTGGTGTTTTGAATTAGGCTGCTGAGGGTCAGACCCGCTAGGTCGACGCGAAGTATTAATGGCACGAGACATAAGCTGAACTTAAAAAAAAAAAAAAAAAAAAAAAGCTATTATAAATAAAGATGCATTCGTTTAACGTTTGTGTGTTGGTATGATCATTTGGTCCTGTTGGGCACTAAAAAAATGGTGAGAAAAAGAAAAACTGGTTTTTGTGGTGTTGCGAAATACATAAAAAAAAGCAGCTTTTGATATATTTACAGCGTTTAATTATTACAATATCAATCAATTAATTACATCCACCACAGCTATTCAACTAATCCAATCGATCCAGTTCATACGTGGTACTAGGAAGCTTGCTATATTTACTGTTTCTGCTGAAGATTTTGCTGCTCTTGCGAGACTTGATGCGAATTCTCTTCCAGGTTCTGCTGTTACGAACCAAAAAGTTGAAAATCATGAAACCAAAGAAAACGACAATCAACAGGGTGGGAATCGTCAATGCAATGTAAACCGCACTTTCACTGCTGCCTTCATCCTCGGTTCTAAGTCTGGTGTTACTTTTAACGGAGCCCTTGACTGGCTTTCTAAAGATTTTGAGATGTATACCATTAACAAGGTTAAAGTCTTCATCCATTACATAATCGGGTTGGACCGTCAACATGATATCCTGAGCAGGCATATCCATGAACATGTCCTCGGAAATGTGAAGGGGATACACACCGTCTAAATTGGGTAACCATTCAGAAGACCAAAACGCATCGTTGGCATCACGCTTAACAAGACCAGACTCTTCACCGGGAATAAAATCACGTTTTCCAACCTTTCCGTACTTGTTGAGCTTAATGTAAGCAAGATGCAATCTAACACGCTCGCAATTGGGGAAATACTTGGTGTACCAAGAAACCCAATAAGTGTTGCCAAAGAAAAGTTTTGATCCTTCTTTAGGAGTACAAAATGGTTCACTAGGAATATTCTTGCTATTTCTCTTTTTGTCAAAGTATCTATCAGGAACACAGCGAATAAGAGGGTTGAGAATACGGTCACTGGTATCTTCAGAAACATATTTGACTTCTTCGTGTAATTTATCCTCAGTAACACCATCCACCACTGTTTTCAAATTCAAAGTTGTTGTAACTGGTTCCTCGAACCAAGTACCATATCCAGGCGAACCATTTTGAGTAACACCGTGCTTCAGTTTAGGAGAAATGGTTTTGACCTTGCCCTCTTTATCCAAACTGAGCCATGGCAACGGGGTCTTTGGATGTAATCGAGGAGAAGCACTGAAAGTAACGCCGCCCCAAACAGTAGGTGTGACGAGTTGGGTAACAGTGGTTGAAGCGAGTGTGCGGATTCTGATCCATGGTTTAGGGGGAGCTGGAGGATCTGTGGGCTCGGCAGCTAGTTCTTTTCGTTTTTCAAGTTGGATTGCAGAAGCAGCAGAATCGGTGGCTAAAGCATACTCAATATTGTCTTTAGTAAGAGTGGCCGGAACTGAAGCAATAGCAGCAGCAGAGGTTAAAGACCACAAAGATGTAGCCAAAAGTAAACTAGCAGTTTTCATGTTGAAAACTTGTTGGTGGTTAATTGAAATAAAAGAATAGAATTTTGGAAAAGGAAATCAAAAAGAAAAAAAAAAGAGAATTTAAATTTTTATATTGATTTTTTTTTAAAAAAAAAAGGATCAGATATGGAAAAAGCGGAAGTGATGGTGTCACAAAGGAGGTCTTGATTGGACTTGGAACAAAAAAATTGTGCAGACGTTGGGACTATCAAGACTGATTTACAAACTTGTTTTTACTTATTCAACCAATAAAATTAGTAAATCTACAGTAAAATAGTTAAAGTAATAATTCATTAATTTTTTCATTTAAAAAGAATACAGAAACTATCGCTAGCTCATGTTTAAGCTAGTTAGTATTATATTGAGACTAGCAACTTTTTTTACAATCATAAAACAAAAATCGACAATAAAAATTCCACAACAAAGCGAAATAATTTAGAGTCTGCGACCACGACGACCACCCTTTCTGCGAGTAGAGTCAGAGGGAACGGGGGTAACGTCCTCAATACGGCCAATCTTGATACCGGAACGGGCAAGAGCACGGAGAGCAGACTGAGCACCAGGACCAGGGGTCTTAGTACCAGTACCACCAGTAGCACGGATCTTAAAGTGAAGAGCGTTGATACCAACTTCCTTGCATCTGACAGCAACATCCTGAGCAGCCAACATGGCGGCGTAAGGAGAAGACTCGTCGTGATCAGCCTTGACCTTCATACCACCAGTGACACGGGTGATAGTTTCACGGCCGGAAAGATCGGTGACGTGAACGAAGGTATCGTTGAAAGAGGCGAAAATACGAGCAACGCCAAAGACGAGCTCACCCTCACGGGCTTGGAGACCAAGAGTAACGTTTTCTACAAATTAAATGTTAGTTTCAATATTAACAAAGTTTTAAACACATTCAATAAAGTCCGCAATAATGTCATGTTCAATATTCCACAGTCGATGATTATTGTAAACCGTGAAGTTCACATCTCTCAGTTTTTTCCAACCTCTTTATATTTGAATAAAGACTTCAAGATACTCAATAAAGAATGAAAAACCCCCCAGAACCGCACTCGAGAGAAGATGTTTCAAGCCGAACATTTGAAACTTCCCGGCAAACAACAATCACCCACTGCAAATCGTTGAACAGACACCTTGGGCTTTGACTGAACGATCATAAGAAAACCACGCTTACCGTTCGAAGGAGCCATTGTTAAGTGTGTGCTGTGTCAAGATGCAATGGATGTCGTTGGCAAGACGGAGAAAAAGGAATCAAAAGTCTAAGTGAAAAAAATTGTGCAAGGTGCGATCGTGAGGTCACCCATCACGCTAGTTGACACGCTATTTTTTAAAATTTTGCGTTTTTGTCGTGGTTAGGGTACAACATGAGATTTGTGACATTATATGTACTACAAAAACAAGTTACCCTAATACATTTGTACTTACCCTTGCCCACATGAAACTTTCCTAAACACAAAAAGCAGTCACAGATGTTTGTTGGTAATGGACTAACATACATCAACCTCTAACATAATAACCACTAAGATAGTAGTCAATTTGGAATAATTGTTTATTCCAGATTTTTTGGTCTGTTTCACATATGTCTTTTTACTCTTGATTCTAGCATTGTCACTACTTTTTTTCATTTGCAACTATTTGAAACCATTTCTACTCTGTGTCGACTGGTTTTACTAGGCGCTAGTTACGGAAATTGGGCTGGTCTGGGTTGCAAATTGGTTGAAACAGAAAACCATTTTCAATAGGTTTTTTTATTTATTAGTTATATATAAACAAATTTTAATTATGGTAGCCGTTTCGTTAATAAGCAGTTTACGATTATTTTTTATCGTTATTTTCAAAAACATTTTGCAGTATCAAGTTTCCAATTGCTGAAGTTGACTGTTGT
>JAJLVH010000996.1:0-11937 GCA_030570155.1 Magnusiomyces magnusii
TTATTTTCATTGTAATCTTTAAAACAACCTACTGTTTTTGCAAACCTCCAAAACATCTCTTCTGGGTATAAGTCATCAGTATATTCAGTTGGAATTACAGCCCCACTTTGCATGATTGCCCCCGTAAACAGTGGCTTTCCATTGTAAATGTTATTACCGTCATACATTGACATGTGAGCAGCAACGCTCATGGCACCTGCACTTTCACCGAATATGGTCACACGATGTGGATCACCGCCAAAAGATTCAATATGCTTGGAAATCCATTTGAGAGCCAGCCGTTGATCCATGAGTCCAGTGTTGGTGCTATTGCGCTCATCTTGAACTGCTTCACCTCCAAGAAAGCCAAGTGCACCTAGGCGATAATTGAACGTTACCAAGATTACTGGTTGGTTCATTTTGACACTTTCTCTAACATATACCCCACCATCATACATTGCAGAACCTCCGACTTGAAATGCACCGCCATGAATCCAAACCATGACTGGAAGATTGTACGTATGCATTGTGAGGTGAGGGCGAAAAATGTTGAGAGTCAAGCAGTCTTCATTCATCGGCGTCATTGAGTTTTGAGACTTGATCATGGCGTTTTTCATATCTTGTGGAAGATACCGAGACATTCCAACAAGTTCGTCAAATGCCGCTAGCGTGCCGCCCGATATTGATGAAGGACAGCTATAACCAAAAGCATCAGCTTTAAAATCGGCATATGAACCAGAAAAAGCAACAGGATGCTTGAATCTAAGAGGTCCTAATGGTGGGTCGGCGTATGGAATTCCTTTGAAAAATTCGACTGGAGTATCATCATAATCTATTCCACCAGTAATGACTTGATGATTGACAACAGCCGTTGGAGCAGCCAACGATTGGGAAATGAACAGAAAGACAACAGAAATAAAAGGATTAGAACGGATAAAACATAACATTGATTGCTGAATAAATATAAAATAAATTAAACAAAATTTAAAATTCGAATTTCAAAAAAGCATGAATGAATATAAAAACAATAATAGAAATGTTGAAATATCTTGAACCCCCATCACTTCAAGTTTATGTAAAATTACTGGTGCGGCTATGCCTAGTTTCAATTTTTATTAAAAAAACAAAAAACGTCAGCATTTTGACAAAGTTTAAATTTGAAGCAACATGGTTCAAAAGTACTTGGGTTGCTTTTCATACTCTTCAAGTTAGTATATAGTAGTTGAGAATGATTGGACTTGACGTCAAATATTGGTTGTTGGGTGTTGTTATAGATTGGGTATTCGACTGCTTCTCGAATAGTTAATATCCAAGCCATTCTATTTTGGCATCAATATTTGTACCAGCTGGGTAAGAATAGTATTGTGGCTACTAAATCAAGAATCCAGTATCAATGATCAAGCTACAATCCACAACTTTGAAATCTTGTTCTGTATCTTCAAATCATTTAAAACACTCAAATGACAAAATCAACAATAATAAAAATCTACAATTTGTATATATATGGGTAAACATGATAGACATTTGTCAATACCGTAAATACACATATTTTTACACTTTCAAGTCATAATAACACGCATCATAAATACAATAAAATTGACAAGTCTAGGAACTAAGAATAAAAAAAGTGATTTTATTGCACATGAATTGTATTTTTTGGTGTCCCAAAGTTATTACACCTAAAGAGATGTTTATAGTAGTCGTAAAGAGATTCGTATATGAATGGAAGGATTGTTTGTTTTATTTATTTGCAAAAAAACCTGTTTAGGCCTTGAAACCGTCCTTGAACTTTCTGGTGATTTCCTTAAGATGTCTCTGGCGACCGGTACCAGTGGTGTGTCTTCTCTTAGCCTTGAGGCCCCAGTTGACTAATAATTAAATGTTAGTGACTTTGAATTATAAAGCATCGAAAAAAAAAAAAAAACTTACAAGAACGAATCTTAGCTGAAGGGTAACCGCAGCTAGAGCAGGTCTTCTTCTGAACGTGGAAAGATCTTCTACCACATCTGCGGCAGAGGGTGTGAGACTTGTTGTGACGCTTACCGAAACTGGAGGTACCCTCTATATAAAGCTGTTAGTATTTCGTGCACAAAAATAAAAAGGTATTGACATTCATGACTTTGACAAAATATGAGATAAAATATTGTTTGAAAATTTCCAGCCCTGGTAATACAAATTTTCTACCGAGTTGAATCAAAACGGTGGCGGTATTTTATAACAAATCGTGGTAATCGTGAAAAATAAATATTAATCTAATCATATCGTGCGAAACCAGAAGAGTCGAAAATGTGGTACTTACTAGTCATTTTGCCGAATGATTACTATCGCTCAATAGGTGGTGAGAGTAACTTGGGGATAAGGTGCAAAGGGAAATTTTTTCAAAGAGGGAAGGCAAAAGAATTGTTCACGCAAACGCTAGAGGGCTACCCAGAAAATCTTCGCCATACATACCGCACTTGACAAAATGATTACGTAATGGTCACGTTTTCTTATTTTGCTGTGGATTCTATGTATGTACCTGTACGGAGTTTGATACGATTTGAAAAATTTGCATTGCCACCACTTTGAAATGCTTGGGTACGGGAGCAACGTTCTGAAATATATAATAATAAATATTGTGGACCGGATTACAACCCACTCACAAAAAATGAAAACAGTTTGTCAAACAGTCACACACAAATACGCTTGCAACCCTAATTAGGGCTTTATATTTTTAAAATCAGTATTAATTAGACGTTTTGTTGTAATTAAAGTAGTTGATAAATTAAAAGCGATGAATCTAAATTAGTATCATGATTATTTTCAACTAATCAAAGCAAAATACTTTATTGAGTAACATTGGGCTCTTGCTTTACTTTTAACCACCAAACACGCTTGAAAAAAACTTGATGGATTCACTTTGAACGCGTTGAAATACAAAATGACAATTTCCGTTACTTAAAAACGCGTGTCGTGTCGATATAATTCGCGGTTCATTAGTTTTGAAGATTTAGATTTAATCAGGTTTGTAATTGACATATGATATCCTACTGAATCAATAATTTAAAGCTGATATTATTGCATTTTTGTTAATTTTAGTCATGATAATTTAATTAACTTAGTTAAGTTACGCAATTACTGGCTGCTTCATTTTTAATTTTTTTTTTACAGACACAGCCAGTCCATTTTTTTGTAGCTTTTCGATTTTGTTAATGACAGTGAAATATCAACACTTTTTTTAAAAACCTGTTGATTTGTTTGTAATTTTGTTAATTATTTTTATTTTTTTCAACGCGTCATTAATTTATAGATATCTCGCCATTATCATAATGAATTCCACCGATCCGATCGTTTCAACTCCTAAAAAGAATACCAAGTTTGGTTCGGTGTCTAGTTTAACTAAAACCCCTGATAGCGTTACACGCAAAGCTGGGCTACTTCCTGGTTTTGAACCAAAAGCTCCTGTGTTGGGTTTGCCACCATCCTCACCTTGCCGTCCATTTCCAGAAAATGGTTTTGAACATGAGGAAACACGTGTTGGCGGTGGCGACGCTGACTCTTTTTTGCTCAAAAATAAGCTTCAGTTTTTAAAAAATGATTCTGTTTCAACGCGTGAAAGTCGCGAACGTGGTCGTTACTTTCTTACCCCAGAACCTTCTTCTACACTTGGACGTGGATTATCGGAAGGTGATGAAATATATGGTGAAGGTGAAAACATCAAGCATCCTCAAATTCCATCATCTCCTGTTTTTGATAGTTTTAGTGAAGAAGAAGAAGAAGAGGATGATGATGAAAATGAACAGATTGGCATTCAAAAAAAGCCAGTTCCTCAAGAAAAAAGTGATGATGCTCCTGTAACTCGTTTGGATTACGAGTTTAATGAACCACATTTTGATTATGCACAAGATCACATTGCTAAACCCGCCTCTACTACACTTTCTCAGCCTCGATCTTCAAAATCTTCTAGTTTTGCTTCTCCGTCGAGAGCAAAAGTTCCATTCAACGTATTATCGCCATTCGCATGTATCGTCACTACTATGGTTATTCCCCGTACAGGCAAGCAAGTAACTCTTGGCCGTTCTTCCATAGCTAGTGATTTCGTTCTTTCTAGTTCAAACCGCCTTGCTTCTAGAATCCATGTCCGTGCAGAATACATCAAACCTCATGATATTGGCGCCAATGAACGTGTAAAGTTTACATGTGAAGGCTGGAACGGATGCACCGTCGTGGTTCCCACTTTTAAAAGGGTTTCCAAGGCTAAGTACAATGAAATAACAAAAGAAAACCAACAAGATAATCATACTTTTGGTATTAATGAAAAAAATACAATGAATGAAGCTGCTTTTGTTTATATACCCAATGGCGTCACCGATTATATTATTCCTCGTGGTAACAGCGTTGAGGTTGATTACGTTAATGGAATCACTATCGATATCAGAGGTGACATTGTGATAGTTAATTTAGTTGATAGCGATCCTGTCAAGCATGAAGTGTCTACAGAAAAGAGTGTTGAACCTAGTTCAAAAAGAAAAAGAGAAGATAACAAGGCTGAACCAAAATCAATCAAAAAACATGCCGTTGAAAACAAAAAGAATGATGAGCTAAAGCCTGCTAGATCCACTGTTGAACCTAAATCTAATACTGAGTCTCTCAAACCACGAAAAACCGAAAAAAAAAAAAAACGCAAAGGCTTCTTCTCCTGAAAAACACTCTAAAATAACTGAAACATCATACCCTCACAAAGACGTCATGTTTGATTATCCCAAGATTCAGCATCTTGTATCCAACCATCTCGCCTTTTCAAGACTTCACAGCACACCCTTATCTTCCATTCATAAGTCTATCAGCGCGCTGAAGGGTCTCGATAAAGATGACTTGAGATACGTGCTTTCAAGTACCGCTTGGATTGGTGTCGTCACACGTCAAGGAAAAGATGCAGCTGGACGTTCGCTTGAAGAAGAATATTATTACATTCATGAAACAGATCAAGATGTCGATCGCAAAACAATGGTAGAAAAGATTGGATCCCGTGGTGCTGGAGGTCTTAGAGCCTGTAGAAAGACGCATAAACAGTACTACTGGAAAATGCCTGCTAAGCGATGATTTTTTTTTTTATATATTTATTTTGCTTTTTTTTATTTTTTATTTTTCAACTCATAAAATGTATTTACATAATTTTTTTTCAAACGAATCCCATCATCTTCAAATCCAACCAAACATTAAACCACGACATTCACGTGTAGATAAGAAATAAAATAGTAACCAGATTCTTTTTTTCCTAAAGAGTCTCCTTGAGACATTCCAACACACTTTCATTAATAATACCTTTATTGGTAAGATATGTAACCAGTCTAACAACCAATTGAATTTGCTGCTCTTGAGAAAGAGAAACAATTGCAGTTTGTAAGATAGAAGATGTAGACACATTGTGTGAGGCAACAAAAGTATCATAATAAAGGTATGAAAAGAAACCCATCAAAAACTGACAATCCATACGATCAGTGATTCCACCATGACCGGGAATGGTATCACCAAAGTCTTTGACCTTGAATGTACGCTTAAGACCGGATGCAAAGAAACCACCAAAGGGAGCAAACAAAGAAGCAAAAGTTGCCAACACAGTGACATGGAAGTAAATGGGAGGAAATGTCACGGTTTTTTGGTTGACAAAGTTTTGGAAAAGAGAAGGAATTCTGTGGGATGATGGCAAAAAGGCAGGGTTAGGAGTGCAGTCCATGCCGCTAAATGCGTTGGTACCAAAATCAGTGATTGGGCAGATAAAATATTTAAATCGTGCAAGAATAAAGACAAGCAAGAAGCCCATGAAAATGGTGCAAATCCAAGCACCAAGGAAGCCTTCAACAGTCTTTTTAGGCGAAATTTTAATAAGGGGAGTATGACCAAAGGTGATACCACAAAGATAAGCAAAAATGTCATTTGTAATGACCAAAGCAGCTGGGACAAAAAACCAGAAAATACCGGAAAAGATATTTCTAACAATAAAGTGAGCCTGAATGACGACTAACAAAAGGGTCATATGTGTGACACAGAATTGGGTAAACTGAAACCGGTAATGGTTTTTCTCAAGTGAATACACAAAGAAAATGAATCCGATGATGTATAAACAGTAAGAAAAGAAACGATGGTGAGTTGCCAAGGGTAACAAATAAGAATCAACTAGAACAATATGCTTGAAATAGTAAATAATAGATTCACCTTCCAGAAAGTAAATCGTGGTGGCCAAAAAATACCAATTGAGGGAACGAACCCAAGGCAAATTTTTTTCGCGTGACGGCTCGGCAGCTAAATTGATGACTTCCTTGAATGTCAAAACTTGAATGAGAATAACCAGAGCAATGATCCAAATATGACCGGCAGCAAGAATAGCAAAAAAGCCGAAAATCATGACCAAAGTCCAAATTGTTCTGACAATGAAATTTTGACGCTTCTTTTCTTTCTCCTACAATAATAATAATAAAAACAACAAAAACTGCGTTAATAAATCAATCCATAATCGTCAATAGTTCAAAATACAACATAAAAAACTTACATCGACTGGCTTTTCTTGTTGACTTGAAGATTTGAATTCATCTTCAGTTATAGAGGTTTCATTATCTACAGTTGTAGAACTAGGGGTATCTTTTTCAGATATCGTTGGCGTGTTTAACGCTTTCTTTTCTGTAGAACTTGCCATTGTTGGGAATTATGTCCTGATGAAATAATAAAAAGAAAATAAATAATTAGACGTGTTGATTGTTGACAATTATAAGCAAAATGAAGACATATATATATATGGATATGAAAAAAAACAAAATTAGAGAATTATTGACTTTCTAATAAATAGTTTGCTTTATGAAAAAATATAGATCAACCAAACACAATCCGAACTAAGTTTCAACACATGAAAAAAAATTTTTTTAGACTGAAAAAAAAACCAAGGTTAAAAAAAAAAAAAAACAATAAAAACGTTGAGGTCGGAATTTGATTTGTTTTTAAATACCCTCAGTAATCCTGACTAAGCAATCATAAATACTGACAAATCCAAAAATAAAGTTGATTTGACGATCTTCGACTGGCTGGTTATTGATTCTTGGATTTTGCATGTGAAAAATCTCGACAACTTTGGATTCCGAAAATTCCACGATTTCTGTTGGGACAGCTTTGTTATTTTGTTTGTTTGGTTTTTTGTTGATATACATTCACATGCAACATTAACCGAGTACAATGATTTCAATGCCATAAACTGGATTATAACTGTTGTTTCAAACTTGTTCATGAGTTTCAAATACATTTAAAGTCACGTGATCTAAAATCTGACAAAAAAATGCTCCAGGAGGGGGTCGAACCCACGACCGTCGCGTTCCTCACACGACCGTGACATTTGCATAACAGTATCACAATTGAAACGGCTATAAGCACGAAGCGCTAACCACTGCGCCACTGGAGCTGTTGTTGAGAAAAATGATACTTATGTAACAATTTTTTAAGCACTTAAAGAAATAGAAAATTTCTCTGTGGCTGAAAAAGTATTTTTTTTACATTTATAACGTTCAACTGTATATACTGGTTTGTTTTAGTCATTCATAAGATTTACCATGATTCAAATAATTAAAAACACACATCAAGATCTTCAATTACCTTTTTTGAAATCGATTTTTGTTAAACAAATGTAAAATACCATTTTCGTAAAGTTGAAACGGCTTATTATTAGAAAAAACCAATTTACGAATATATTACATTTGGAAGTCTGAAAGTGTTGTATTTGAACAAAAATTGATAAACGTAAAAACACTGAAATCCAATATATTTACAAATTTTAAAAATCGGTGATAGCAGTAAAAGGTGTAAATTGGTGAAATTTACCAAATCCAAGTGAAGTACTTATGTTAAAAATTATTAATATTTAAATCATTGACGATCTGGAACCTTTTGATATTTGTAATTAATAAAACAAAAAATTGTTTACTATTGAATCTTTTTTAATACTGAGCCATATTTATTACCAATACTTTTAAAATGTAAGCCCTTTTCTTTTTAAAAAAATATATATATTTTTCTTGTTAAATAAATAAAACGAATATACGGTTCAGTGTTTTTGAATCAATTACTTTTCAGTATCAAAACTATTCATAATTGAAAATTATATTAAAGCACAGTTTTTTCTTTTTCAAAAGAATAACGTCATGTATCTTTGTATTTTATAGAATTACAAGTTAAAAGAATCTTACTGACAACGAATTTACTAATCAGAGAACTAATATTAACATAAACTTTACCTATTGAATCATTTTCAACCCATTTTTATGATTAAAAAAAACTCATTCCAAGTAACTTTGCAACTCGAGCAATCATTACCACTAGTTTCAAAACCACCAATTACGTAGGACTGACTACATTGAATTTACCAAAGCCATATCCATAAATCCTCAACTTCTTTGATTTTGGGAACTGCTTTCACTTTTATGATCGAGAGCAAAGTACGCTATTTTGCAGTACACAATTCTTATAGTCCACTAGACAAGAGTTTATACACAAAAGAAAGTCATTGATACAAACTTATTTATGTTTAAGTCGTAATACAATTATCCATTCAACAAGTGAGACTCGATAATTTTATCATTGTTATATTCCAGTCTTTATTGGCTTTTTCAACGTTTGATTGGAAAAAGCTTTTAATGTTTGAAAAAAATAAAATATACTAAAAACTACACAGACACATGTCCGAGAAAAATGACATGTTATTTAGAAACATCAATTGAAAAATTATCGAAGCGAATGATATACTTTTATGATACTTTCAACAAGTATTTGAATCTAAAATAAAACTATAATAATTGTTATTAAGTCACATTGAAAACCGATCAACATTTTGCAGCAACATCTACAATTTTCATTTTCATTTTGATTACCAAAATACTTTTTGAACGATCTAATTCAAAGCATACTAAAACATTCTTAATAATAATATTAATAGTAACAAGGAGAATATTCTTCACTTTTTTTGATTTCAAGCATTTAGGATTCCAAATCTTTGGAAGAAACAAAGTATAAAAACAAGACATAAAATATCAGAGAGCCTGTTACAAAATAAGTATGTGAAAGTTTTTTTTTTTTTTTAACGGTAATTGCGAATAGCCAAGTAAAAACACAACATTAACCAATCATTTAGGCCAAGAGTTAATGCCTACTTTTGAATTGAGAAAGAAAGAAACATTTAGATCTAGGTTTACTATTGAAGCCTAGTAATTCATAAAAGTCAATGCTACTGACCGTCACTTTTTTTTTAAAAGAAATTCTTGTTGCAACAAAAACTTGACGCAAATGATCATTAACTACAAAAAAATTAAAAAAAGACTTCCAATATTAACCAAACAAGTAAGTGATTAAAAGACCACGATCTAAAGATAAGAAAATAACAAAAATAATAATAATAATAAAAATAAAAAATATACCCCTTACAACTGTCAGCTGGATTGTTGTATGTTTGAAAAAAAATGCTTTTTTATAACTTGATTCTGACTCAAAAATACTGTTATTATTTCAAATAGTTAATCTACATACTGAAATCCAAAATATATCAATTATAAACGAGGGTTTCGATAATTTTAGGGGAAAAAACAGAAATAAACCAAATAGTATATCAGAATCTGAAAAAACAAAAAAAAAACAAAAGTGCACTCAAATAAAAATGCATGTTTATGAAATTGGGAAAATCATCAAAAAAAAAAAAGAAATATAACACACAAGATTAACCAGAAAACGTTGTCAACTATTGCCGACATTGACCTTGTTCACATAGCATCTCACAAAAGCGTACATCAAAAAAAAAAAAAAAAAAAAGAAAAAGAAAGTATAAATATATTGAAAGATAATAGAAGAGTCGATCAATAATCCAATAACCATTATCATTATATGATTTCAACACATCTACTCGTTTAGACGCAATATGCGTATTACCTCTTGCTAAAATAGCCAATTGACTAGATATTTACATAGCCACCAATGTTGTAACTAAACAAACACAACGTACATCTCTTTTGATAAAAACACTAACCAAATTAAACACTTTGGTTTCAATTCGTTATAAAGAGCATATATGCTGTCTGTTTGTACATCAGTATGATCACAATACTACAACTGGCGAAATATATATATATTTACATAATTTTTTATTCCCATTGATCATTGTGACATGATTTATATATTAGTACATTGAAAACGAATTTGAACAGTTTGATGATACTACACTGCAAAAATCATGTTAACATGACCAATAATTGAAGAGATATAAATATATATATATATGTTTGTATGCATGTATTATGATTGTACTCTACTAACCATTTGTACTAAACAAAAAAACTGAACCAAACAACCTGTCAAATAAAAATCAGTGCATACTGACGATGTATGAATTTACGGATGACTATGATGCCAGAGATCATTAGAAAACACAAGAAAACCAGGTCGTTCAAATTATAATTGATGAATGGCTTATAACAGTTTATGAGTTCAGGCCAGGGAAAAAACCTTCAAAAAACCAATACTACACGCAATTTATAGAAAATGTACATTATAACCAATAAATGAAAATAAAAATGATATCATTGGCTAAAAAACGATTCTATCATAACTAACCACATTTAAAAAAATATATTTAATATAGAACACAAATTTACACGCATGTATAAAATAATATGCATACACAAACGATGTGGTTAAGTTTTATTCTTGTAAAGATTTTTTTTTTTTTTTTTTTTTTTCATTGTATACAAAATCTTGGAATTCTACCAGAGTTTACTTTTGTTAAATCATATTCATCCAATAACCAAGGTGTCTTCAATTAATATGTGAATAAACAAAAAAGTGAAAAAAAAACATCAGATTGGTTAATTAAGACATTTTTCAGGACCAAATGACATCAAAAAAAAAAAAAAAAAAAAAATTTAGAAAGCTAAATTGAAAAAGTTCAAGATAACTAGTTTTGTACCTACATTTAATCAACATCTGAAACATGCCCTCCTTATATACAATCATATAAAAGAAACAGAACATATCGACGGAGACAAAGAACAAAGTGATGGGGAGTGAAAAAAATGTATAATTTTTAGATCAATACTAGTATTTTATTTTCTTTAAAAAAAATGATTATAATTCTACAATAGACAAAATACAGATAAAACAAAGTGGAAAAATACAAACGAGAAATAAATAATTACTAAAAACAAGTCAACTTTTTTTCAAATCCAATTGGAATTGACTTTGGTATGCCATGAAATCTTTTTGATTCAAGGTACTAGAGCTTGATGATGAGCTAGGCTTTTGCGGAGTACACTTAAATATAGCTTTTGATGCTGCGTAAGCTGCTGGATTGTTTGTATATCTTGCACTGACCTTAAAAATGTTACTGGTATCATCGTTAAATGCCATCTTATTGGTTTCATGGTGTGAATGCTTTCTAGAATGTTCACGATGCGGTTTTTCAGTGTTTGGCCTAGTTGAAGAAGACGAAGAAGATTTCGATTGTCTTGAAAATGTACTAGACTGGTATTGATTAGAAGAAGAAGACAGCAATTGCCTTTGTTGGGATTGTTCTTTACATTTTATCATATGTCGCGATTTGCTGTCAGATCTAGCAAATGTCAATTCACAGTATTCACATTTATAAGGCTTTTGGCCAGTATGCTTAAGTAGATGGCGTTTGAGATGTTTAATTTGAGTATAAGTTTTTTCACACTGTTGACAAATGTAACGACCTTCATCATTTTTTAAATGATTTGGCGTGACATACACAGGGATGAAATGTTCACTATCAGGGTGAACTTGTAGTCCTTGAATGGGGGTAGTATTGGAAATAGGAGAAAAATGAGATGGACCTGTAGGGGAGTGGGCCTGGTGGTCATAACTATACTGGAGATCGAAATTTGCAAACTGAGCCGAGTTGGGTGTTACAGGGACAGGAAAAACAGCCTGAGTGGG
>JAJLVH010000998.1:0-11876 GCA_030570155.1 Magnusiomyces magnusii
CTCGATGGTAAGCACGTTGTCTTTGGCGAAGTTGCTGAAGGCTTTGATGTTGTTAAAAAGATTGAGTCCTACGGTTCTGGTTCTGGTGCCACCTCTGCCAAGATCCTTGTTGACGAGTCTGGCGAGCTTTAAATTATTTCACTTTTTTTTTCTAATGACTCAACAAAAATAATAATATCTTTTTTATGTTTTAAACAAGAAAATAGGGTGGAAATGGTTATGTACATAAACTATTAAAATTTGCAATCAACACTTTAATGATTGTAAACGTTTTATTCAAAGTTATCAATTCTGATTGGTTACAAATATAAACTAATCTAGTTTTCATTTTTTATTTTCATTTTAATTAATTACATTATATTTATCTCAAAGTACGTGATGGACCATTTGGAATTTGTGCTGCTGGACGTAATGGAATATCATTAGGAAGCAATGTTGAAAAATGTGATGATGATGATGGATTGGATACAGATCTTGATAAATTTGTTGCTTGCATTCGTACCTTGGGCGAGCTTTTGAAAAATGATTTCGGAGATGTCGAAACTGATCTAGGACTATATCTTGACGAAACATGATTGGCATTGTTTCTTGAAATTTTATTTTTGTCACCGTCATTTAATCTTTTTTTTCGATATCCATTGTTTTGGTATGCTCGCGGAGCTTTGGGTATTGAAATTTCGCCAATTGCAGTACTAACAAATTTAAAATTGGGCTCGGAAATTGGTTTAAATAAAGGTACCATTTCTGCGTCTGATTCAGGCTCCAAAGATGTATTTAAATTGAATGCCGGTGATAATTCGGTAACCAAGTCTTCATCAGAACTTGCATCAGTTTTTGCAATACCAGTATCAAGTTCTAGTTTTGATTGGGATTTTGTAATTGGACTAGAAACCGATGCCATTTTGTCTTTACGTTCATTTAAACTTTCAGGCATATTGAAAAAACCTTCATTCACATTCTTTTGTAAATCTTGTGGTTGGTTAGCCTCTCTATCACAACAATCTTTATTTTCTTGAGTAGAACCAACTGATTTAGACACATCAGTAATAGTACCAGTGTTACTTGATTGTGCCTTGAAATAATTCCCGGCTCCAACACTTTGATCATTATATTTTCCTTTTTCAGCACCATACCCTTTATTATCGTTACTCCCATTGTTATTTGTTTTTGGTTTATCCTTCTGATACTGCTGATGGATCCATAAAATAACAGTTTCATAACACAAAATGTATTGACGAAGCATTTGAACCATTGAGAGACGCTGTCTTCTGAAATCATGAACTGTACGATAAACCAAATCATAACTTTCAAAATTTAAATCATCTTTTTTATTGCCTTTCTCATTATTTTTTTCTGTAGAATTATAGTTGAACGAGGTGAAAGAAGAGTTCTTACCAGCAGTGCTAGATTTAGGAGCTTCAGGAAATGTAAATGATTTAGAAACCGATCCAGGATCAGGGGTATTAAAAAAACCAGACTTAATATCATTAGATGAGGCAGTTATTGGCGCAGCATTTTGCAAGACATTAGGATTACCAAATGGATTAATAGTTGGGTTTTTGATAGGTGTAGCAAGAGGATTGAGTGACGGATTGCTGAAAGGATTGGCCACAGAAGCAACAGAAGGAGTAGGAGGAATGCAGGTTTGGGCCATTGGATTTGATGGAAGCAAAAGATTGAAATTTTTAGGTGGAAGTGACAATGATGGCGTAGAAGGAGCAACAGTAGGCAATGAAGCGACCGAAGAAAAAGATGTGTTGGACGTATTCATGTTTGGAAGCCTTTTGCTTGGAATTGAAAAGTAGGAAGAAGCATTAGCACCAGCATTAACACCAGGTGTGACAGACGCAGTAGCAAAAATAGAAGCCATTGTAGCGGCCGAAGCAGAAGACATTGCAGACATGACAGATAAAGGCAATGGTGGAGCTTTTGTAACTGATGCTGGGGTTGAAACACTTGGATATGCTGAATTGGGACGAGTAAAAGTAGAAGGGCCAACTGGCTGGCTAGTAGCAGAAATAGTGCTTCCAGTCTTCAAAACTCTTCGACTTTTTGGAGCAACAGACATGCCATACTCTCTCAACATATCAATAACAGAATCGACAGTACAAAATGTACCAGTTCGTCCGCAACCAGCAGAACAATGTACAAGAACCCATGGCTTTGGAGGTTGGGCTAGAGTTAGGTTGCGACAGTTGTTGGAATGAATAGAAGAACCGTTTGAATTGCATCCCGAGTTGCTTGAATACTTGTCATCAACCTTGGTGTCAGGAACTAATTCATTCAAGTAAACATCCTTCAGTCTACAAATACCTATAAGATCTTCGGGACTTGCAGGTGATCCCAAATCTGGCCAAGAGGCATATTGTATTTGGATAACTGTATGACTAGCATCTAAACCACCTTTAGCACTCAACCGTCTTTTTGTATTGAATATGACGTTTGAATCCATACCGTTTGAAGCAATGGGCTTCAAAGAAAAACGCCGAACAGTAACAGAATTTGGTGTCTTGTCAGAAAGTTTGACATCATTTTCCTCCACCATTTCTAATTTCAATTTACCGTAAACACCATTATTCCAATAAGTGTGGCATTTGATATGACCACCTTCAGTTTCTGCAGTAAGCATTACAATCAATGGTATCTTCTTGTCCCAAACGACATGCCAAAAATCAGCAAATGTGTCGGGTAATGGGCCTTGAGTGGCAATATATCGGTTGCTTGAACCTTTGGGAGAAATATATGATGCATTGAAATAATCACTAGCACCATCATATAAATTATTATTGGATTTAGTAGATGTTGTGCTATGGGGTAAAGTGGTACTGGCTGTACTTGGAGTTGTTACACTGGTTGCGCTGCTGGGAATGCTGCTGTAATTAACAGAACTGGGGCTTCGACTAAAAGGATTATTTGGTGGTATCAAATTTTCAGACGTTATAATACTTGAAGCGTTAGAAACAAGAGAAAATGAAAGTTGATCAGAAGAACGCTCGAGTGTGTGTTTGTGATTTGGCGGCAAAGCTAATTTTGGATAAGAACTCGCGGAATCAACACCGGCAATTGTTGGTAAAGAATTTTTTAAATTGGGTCTATTTTGAAAAGTAGCTGGCTTAGATTGTGTGTTTTCGTTACCATGCGAATAGTTGCTTGTGTTTGAAGCAACTCCAAGAGTAGGGTTCAAATTGTTAAACTCTACTTTACCTTCTTTTTTATCCTCAACCTTATCGTCATTATCGGTATCATCATCAGTATCGTTTAAAGAATCACTTTCTTCTCCATCAATTGCATCCAATTTATTTTCAAAAAAAATTTCGGGCAAGCGTACGCGAGTATGATCATAAGGCCAAATATTTGAATAACGATTTTTTGCGCCAAGCTCAACACCGGCTGAAAACGAATATTTAATTTGTGTATCGTCAGGGGTGATTGGTTCGCAGCAATCTTCATTTATAATATTTTTATTACTGGTATTGTTGACGCTCAAACCAAAACCTAAAGATGAGTTTCCACCAGAAGCGCTATCAACACCAATTGACGAGTTATCGCCGAATTTTGTGCCGGCTTGCTGTTGTACACGATTAAAATTTTCGTCACTAGTATTTGTGTAGGGTATTGCCAAGTTTGGGTGTGTATGCATAGTCGAAGAATTTTCTGACTGACTGTTTATAGTATTAAATGTAACATTTGAAGCGGGCTGTTTTACAGCTTGAGAAAAGGCAGTTTGAAGGCGGACTTTTTCGGCTTGCTCGATATCATGAAATCTACGAGCAATTTTTGAAGGACCAACATCGGAGTCAATCAAATCACGTAGCCACAATGGAAAATAGCTATCGATTTCCTGGGTAGAAATATCAGAGGGTAGCTTTAGTGGAGAAACATCGTAGTCCATATTTTCCAATGTATTACTTCGAAGGTTGGACGCAAAAGGTTTCATAGGACCATCCTTAATAGAGTTTAATGGAAGACTAAACCCAGTCAAAACAGGCGGAAAGTTGAAAGTTTGTGAAGTGCCTAAACGCCTGTTAGGGCTATCGATAGAAGAATTAGCTGCTGAGGAGCTGTGAGTGGTGGAAATGATATCCTTATTTGATTTGTTTACCGATTGTATTGTATTTTTATCACCACTAGTTCCAGAGGATATCGAAGATGATTTTGTGCCTGAAGGCAGTTCTGCGGTAGTGCTGAGTATAGCCATATCTACAACTTGATCATCTATCAAATCTGGAAATTCTGCAGCGAAAGCAGAGAAACCACCGCAAAGGTAGCAAAGACTACCCTTTAACGATTCAGATTTGCTAAATTTGAGAATAGTATAAACAATGGGCGAATAAGCTGTTGTGGACACCTCGTCGGTAGATTGGTCGTAAATGACCACATAGTCATATTGGTCTAGTTTTTCAATACATGATCTTTGGTTAGGAATCATGCACTCACCAAATCGAGAAAGTGTAAAAGTTGGACGCTTAAGAAGGGTTGAAGGGATACAAATGTTAACTGCGGATTTTAATCTGGATTTGCTGTATTGTGTAAATGGACGGACGTCGATGATCAGAATTTTTTGGTTGGCGTTCGTAATAGATGGGCTGTCGGGGATATTTTTTAATAAAGTTTGGAGGTCGTTTGAATACAATTTCTTTAAAGAAGAAGGAAGCTGAATAGATGGTATCATCAAAGAGTTTGCAGGTAAAGAAGGAGATCGGCCTTTATGATGAGAAAGATGTGGTAATATTGATGATGTAGAGAGTAGAATAGCTTCATGAGCACTAGAAATAGATGGCATATGTGGAACAGGATACATTCGATCAAAACTGTTTACAGGATTATTAGATTTGTTTCTTATACTGTCTTCGACTGGAGGATATAATGGATTGTGATGAGAAGATGAAGAAGGGCCTACAGGTTCGGCCAAGTATTTAGTTTTTGATACTGGGTTAATCAACGCAACAGAACCAGTCAGTGGAACCGAAGACGGAGCAGCCGTGGCCAACGGGAAGTGTGAGACTTGAGAAAAGTATGATGGCGACGGAGGCGAAGACATCGGTAACGATAATCACGGTGTTAGTGGAATGTGAATGTATGAAAATACGAAAAAAAGGTCTTAAAAAAAAAAAAGTTGGAATAGAAAAAAAAAAGTAAAAGTAAAAAAAGTATAAAAGTATAAAAGTAAAAAAGTAAAAGCAAAATGGCGATGCGGAGATTGAGGCGGAGAGCTACAACACACAACAAAAACGCAACGTGACTTGGACAAGCCGGTACAGCTGTAACGGGTCGGCGCTTATCGGGTCTTTTTACTAAGTGGATTCCGATATGTCCGGTGGCTTTGGTACCAAAGACTCGGACCTTTTGATCTCTTTTGGCTTCGTTTTTTGGGCCAAATTCTAAATCTTATTAACACCGTAGCATTAAAAGGTGATATTAATAGAAATAGTCGTCATAGAATGGTGTCGACCAAGTGTTGCCACTGAATCTGACAGAGAGTCATTATATCGGGCCTGGTTGCCCAATATCATCTCATGCACAAAGACCCGGTCTGCTTTCCTACATACCTGATATCCAATATGCACGGGCCAGTTGTATGTAGCAGGATCTTGACTTTTCAAGGCTCGGCCATCGTAACCTTTATCTTTCTATTCATTTATATGTGGAAGATTATCGCCATGTCTTTTTAAGCTTTCCCGTGATTGGAATTCGGTGGTTTTGCTTCCTCTCCATTTTTTTATAAACCGAAAATACACGAGTCCCGATCATAAAAAAAAGCTTGATGAAATGTGACAAATGACGTCACGGTAACTATTTATAGTATGCAAAATGCGTCTGTTACAGCTTCTTTGTGACGTAACAACGTTGATGTTGGGACAATTGTGTACTATTAATAAAACTGAAAATGCGTTTACGCTTAAACTAGTTGTAACTGTAACTGTAACAAACCCACGAAAGCCCAATCATACACACACATTGCAAACAACCATGATTTGGTGTTTAGATATCAATAGTCGGGTATTTTATAAAAAAAATGCATGTTTTCATCTCAGAAAACCCATTTGTTTCCCAATAGGGCCGAATTCCAAAGAATCCAAATAAAATTTTTGTTTGGATGAACCATAAGAAAGATAGAATTATATATATTTGTATGTAATAGCATGGTTTAACGATGAAAAAAACGAAATCAAAGAAGCATTAGTATGAAATGTAAACTCTGGAAAAATCAATTAGAGACATTTTTATCTTAAAAGGAAATTCCTTGTATCTAAAGACATGTACTAGTGTATTACTTTTGACCTTGAACTGGAAAAATCTGTAATCAAAGCATTAAAAGAGTATGGTTTCTAGTCAATATGATTAATAAGGTTTTATAGACTTTGGGCTTTTGCAATAGAATAAATGAACATTAAACAAAACAAATTCGAGAGCAGGATGATTTTGGATGAACAGAATTGATGGTTTGCAAAAGAATAATATTCAAAAGCAGTGTGGAGATCTACAGCAAGTATGGGACGGCGATCAAATATTAAGATATTGATGGTTACATCACAATTTTGACAAGACTTGTATTCTGACTGGGAGAGACAATCTTGTCATAAGTCCATAACAGAAGTCTATGGTGAAAAGGTCTAACAACTTACATACAATGCATCTGAGGAAAAGCAAATCTTCAGTGGCTTTACAATTAAGTCATGAACCAAAAAGACAGTATTGGATATTGAGGAATCTTTCACCTTTCTCCAGGTGCCTTTAGTATTTGTTATAGATATCATCATCTGCTGTTATCCTTATAAGTCTTAAGGACTTACTATTTTTTCTAACCACACCTACTTTACCTGTTTCACCTACTCAAACTTAACAGCCCACTTCGTAGTTTGACTCGTCTTCTATGGGAAATCAATGTGAGATGTAAAACTTGATATTGAACATTGTATTTATTTATTTTAGAAAATCCCAATCAACATCAATAAAGTCCAACAATAATTAATCCGAAACTGATAAAAGTATTTCGAGAAGACAAAAGTTCTTATCAGTTGCAAAAAAGGCAGTTTGATGGCATTGAATGGATGGTGGGTTACTTGTTAAAGGACATTAGATGGTAAGATTTATGAGAGTTGGATTGAATGTACATACCAAGTCATAATGGTAAATACATATGTCCTCCATTGAAAAGCATTGGCTGCAACACATGGTGTAAACCCATGCCTTGTGAGATGTAAAGTCGAAAGAAATGATATGGATAGCTCCGGCTATGAACGTCGGAAAACACATTCATATGGGGTGGAAAATGGATATTGTACTTTTTTGTTTTATTTTATTTTTTTAATTCAACTGGATTTCACACATCTAGGTTACAACATAAGATACATTTGAGGAATACACATGTAAAAAACAATGAATGGAATTGGATAGACGAAAATCCTGGTGCGCCGAGTGTAGATGAGATGTCAATATTTATATAACCATGTCCAATATTAAGATCCAGAGCAATCAGAACAGAATGAAATAAATCAAATTAAATAAACAAAATAAACAAAATAAACAAAATAAACAAAATAAATAAAATAAAAAAACTCAAACACGAATTGGCATTGAGCGTCTGCAAAGAAAACAGTCAAAAACAATGGTATGCAAGCTACATAAAAGGCATCAACGATAAAGAACCAGAGCACATGGGCTAATCTGGATGTGCGGTTAACCAACAAGTCAAAAAATATTAATATTTTTTTTTTTTTGATAAACAGTTAACTGAATTGGTTTACTCCGTCGGTCTTTTGGTCAACATGGCTTTATTTCAACCAAGTTGATCAACACCTAATAAACAAGAATATGAATGAATAAATGAATACTGATGAATTGATATTTCAGTCATCATAATCGAGATTGACAATTAATGAATGGATGAATGATATAAAACCATGCAAAACGTTCAACCATGCCGTTGTACAAGTCTAAGCCGAGTCGTGCCGGCCAAAACGTGGAAAAGTCTAAAGCCATTGATATGCAAAAAAACACAAAATGGCCTCGTTTTTTTCAAAATCTCGGCTGCAGTTTTTGAGATCGATTGATACCTATAGATTCAATATAAATACATCTTCAATTCCTCTTTCTGTTACTATTATCCTGTAGACATAATTCATCAATTAATCAACTACTTGATTTACATCACATATTCACATTAAACAATGAAGGTTTTCACACCATCAAACTCTTTTTCAAAGGTCCTTGCTACCTTGGTTGTCATGTGGAACTTGACTTCTGCTGCTCCTGCTTCTTCTACCAGCTCTATTCCCGTAAATGATGCTGCCGAAACCACTCCCGAAGACGTTTTCCAGGTTCTTGTCAGCTGTGACGATAAGGACAAGGACCCTGCTCACCGATATGCCACTCCACTTTTAGACTCACCTTACCACATTCAATGCGACGTTTCCAGTCAAACCACTCCTCTTTCTTGTTCTTTGACTTCTAACTCTACCTGTTGTTACGAAAGTTACAACGGTATCTTCATGGCAACCCAGTTCTGGGATTATAACCCTGCCACTGGTCCTTCTGACCTTTTCACCACACATGGTCTTTGGAGCGATGTCTGCGATGGCGGATACCAACAGTACTGCAACCCCGATTGGGAAATTGAAAATGTTACTCAAATTCTTCTTGACAACGGTGCTGACAATTTGCTTTCTGAAATGCAGTACAGCTGGAAAAACAATGCCGGCACTGACGAAGACTTGTGGCTCCACGAGTTCAACAAGCACGGTACTTGTATGGACACTGTAAACCCTAGTTGTTACGTTTCTGGCTCTAGCAAGTACCAATATGTCATTGATTTCTTCAACACTGCTGTCAATCTTGAAAAGACTGTTCCCACCTACAAGTTCCTTGAAGCTGCTGGTATTACTCCTTCTTCTACCAAGCAATACTCCAAGGCTGACATGTTGGCTGCCATCAAGAACTCCACTTTCGGCCAAGAACCATACTTTGGCTGCTCAAATGGTGCTCTCCAGGAAGTTTGGTATCACTTTTATTTGAGAGGTTCAGTTGCTGATGGTATGTTTGTGCCCATTGAACCTCCTACTGGTGTTGGCAAATGTCCTGACCAAATTTGGTACTATCCCAAGGGCTACGAAGGTGCCAGCCAGGTTTCAACCAGCACATCCACCTCAGGTAAGCTCAACCTTTCTGGACAAACCGGTTGCATTACTTCTGATGGTAAGTGGACTTCTTCCAGCTCCAACTGTGGCACTTTCAACGTCACCAATGACGGCTTTGGCAACTTGCTCATTACCTCTCCAATTGGACCATGTGCCATCTCAAACACAGCTTTGAGCTGTGCTTCTGGCAACACTGGCAGTCAGTTCACACAAGACTCTTCTAGCTTTATCCAGTACGGTGGTAGCAGCGATTGGTCTTCTTCATCTTCTCCAAGTGGTTCTGATAGCGTTCAGATCTCTACTGGTACTGGTGCAAATAGTTTCAAGTTCAAGCTTGACACTTCTTCTTAAATGTTTTGTGTATAATTTTTGTTTTGATGTTTTGATGCCTTGTTCTTTTGCAATATACTATAATTTAATTCTATTTGTTTAATTTTTAATGTTTTGTCCAACTGTATTTACATCAAAAGAAACTTACCGTAAACATCTACCAATTTATGATGGACCTGCAGCCGGTGCAGTCCAATTGGCATTTATCAAATCCAACACTCCAGCCTTTGTATAATCACCAGTTTTATCAATACTAGGAACCAAGTTAGCAAAAGCCAACCGCACATATACATTTTTGAAAGATTCCCAAGATGTTGTCTGTGCAGCATGCTTGATCCAATTTGTCAAAACAAATTCAGTAGCATTTCCACGATATACTTCGACGTCATTTACAATCAAGCTATACCCGTTCCAAAGAGATTTCAAATACTCCCCTTGAGTAGAAGCTTCATGAGCAATATCATACCACCTTACTATAACGTCAGTGCTGATGGTATTGTTTCCCACATAGTCAATCAGCGCATCCTCAAACAATGGTAATCCGCCAAAGTTGAGTGCGTCGCCACGATTAAGTTGCATAGCGGTTTGAATAATACTGTCGAAATCCCATCTTGCAATACCACTAACAAAAAAACCAGCCAATAAACCTTGGAATAAAAGTCCAGCAGTGGTTTGAAAACCGACGCCAGGTAACAGTAATAGACCAAGAATATAATGATGGATTCTTAGCGTTTGATTAGGAATAGAACCAAGAACAAATAAACCAAAAATCATCAACAAGTATACTGACAGGTACGTTTTGAACTTGCCCATACGCCAAATAATCACCGCTTGGCCAATTGCTGCAGACAGTATAACACCAACAATGACAATTAATGCAAGCAAGCCTCCCTTTTGCTGGTTGATGTCTGAAATAATGAGCCGGTTAATTGGCAGTTTACTAAAGGTATAGTTTTCCAAAACAGCAACCCAAAAGCCGCCAACCCATAAAATGGATTTTGATAAGTGAGCCGTTATGCCAACAAGCAATCCACGACCACTACATCTCCAAATAACATAACAGCCCAGCATGAATGGCAAAAATCTTCGGAAAGAAGCAGAAATCAGTTCAGAAATAGCTTCTTCACTTGAATAATTCAAATTTGTCCATGGAGGATTTGATCCCAATGCAACGGTCCAAAAACCAAGTATCATCATTACCCAATAAAATACAAGACCATCAACTGTAAAATATGCAAAAACAATAGAAAGAATGACGTTAATTTGAACTATTGGCAATCGAAGGTCATGACCGCCAGAAATTTTGTGTTGTGTAGGAAAATCGTCGTCAAAAGAATATGATTGTGGAAACCAACCATCGAAATCCAAACTCTCAATACCAGCTCCACCTTTTGAACCTTTGAAATTAGACTTGGGACCTTCAAACACAATACGGCCGATTTTGCCTTCATTATTTGACATGTAGCCATGATGAATGGCTGCCGCGCATACGTATGAGTCGGCACGGTAATTATTCCAAGTTTCCGAATCCTTGTTACTATTGCTACCACCACCAATAACGTAGGGTCGATAAATTGATTCATAAGTGCCAACAGCAGTATAACTCCAAGTATGGCTATCATCGCTACATCCAGCCGGACACTTGAATACAAAGTCCTTCATATCCGGGTCCATCGCGCGGCATTGGGTAGCATTAAGCCCACATTGTTCGTTTTTGCCGAGCCATACCTGAATCGTAGTTCCACAGTTGATGATTTCAACGCTCGAGTCGTCAACTTTTGGAATGGCCAAAATCGAGTGGCCGCTAAGCAAAAAAAAGAGAGCGGTCCAGAGACCTAGAAAAAACCAAAGATAAAACTTGAAAAAAAAGGATGGCCAACGGCTCCACAATTGTTGCGGGAAATGTTGAAGTTTAGGAAAAACAGGAGTAACAGATGGAGACCAAGGTTTGATAGGACCGTCCATCCAATCAGATATAGTGTAGACGATATTTGCCAAAAAGTTTAATGGTTTAGAGCTGAATTGATGATGTCTAGGAAATTGCAAGTCTAAATGACTGTTTCCAAGATTGTTGTAATTTTCTTCAATTGAAGACGATCCGAAAGTAGAGCCGGGTGAGTCGGCATACATTTCAAGATCAGAGTCATACAAGTTTTGATCGTCGATTTGAAATGGTTCTCGAGTTTTTTGTTGACGAGAATCGGAATTGGAATTTGTGACTGAGTCACTGCTACTACTGCTGTTGTTGAGTGAAGGAGAATCATGATAAACAGAACTGTGTGAGTTATCATGTAGCAGTTGTTGATCTTCATCATTTGGAAAAGACATTGTTTATCTCTTTTCTGGTAAAAGTCGATAGGAAAAAGCGATGATAAAACAGCCAAAATATGATTTAAGAACAAACAAATG
>JAJLVH010000999.1:0-11863 GCA_030570155.1 Magnusiomyces magnusii
GATATGCATAAAGATAGACTATTATTTGCTCTTCACATCCCATCCACTTTGTTTAACAGGATCACCAAGTCAAAGCATAAACTCATTGACTCACTGGCAATGTCTTGGTTCCAACTATCAACACCCAACAATACTACTACAACCAATCCAAAACCATTCAATCAGCGTCAATTACCCAGTGATTCCATTTACAATACTGCGTCGTCTTCGATGTCCAAATCTGCCTTTTCCACTGCCTCTGCACCGTCTTATTCATACGAAAACTCAAGTACAAAAACCCTGCCATTTGCCAATTCCCATTCTTCTTCATTCCAAAACGGCGGTAATAATAATATGTCTGCACCCTGCGCAAATCAACCTCACCTGCCCCAATTATTACCAAAAGATGAGCCAAACGCCTCAGCTCATGAGGTGGTAATCAGCGACAGCCTTGTGTATTTCAACCAGCGTCTTCATCTCTCGCAAAGCCTAATGACCAGCGTCATCAAACACTGGTACAACTGTTTCACTGCCAATGTCCAGCAGGCCGACGTACAGATCTTTGACTCTTTGACGGACAGCAGTTTTAGCTTCAAACCTATTTTTGACTTTTCTCAAACGCTATTTTCAAAGCCAGATTTTAACCCTCTTTCTAACTACGCGTCTGCAGAAAGTTTTGACAGTTTGTTTAGTGACAGTAACCTTGAAGCCTTTTTTAGTAACGTTGGCTTTTCAGACTCTCAAGTGCTGCCTCCTTCTTCGCCTCCAAACGGTGCTGATTATTACAAACCCTGGCAGATTGTTAAGATTTCGTATGTGAGTGGCTCCGATCTTTTAGAGTTTGCCAACACGTCTAGAAAAAATGCTCGTTTAGACGAAACCAAAACCTTTTCGGACAGAAATAACAGTAGATCTAATATTACTAATGTACAACAACCTTGTTATGATTCTAACGTCAATGTTTGTCGTGCAGATTCAAAAGCGTCTAGTTCGTCTGCAGCATCTTCAAATGACCATTCGTTATTTTCTTCGTCTGATTCTATTCAAGAAAGCGAATCTTCTTATACCACCAATGCCACGTCTACAATGACTAGCACAGCTCATAATAACAATCACCAACATGAACCCAACTCTATCAAAACACCTGAGAAGGCACCTGTGGCAGTTGATATGTCTCTTCAAATCCAATCCAAAGACTTTATAATTTTAACTTGTTGCGAAACTTTAGAAGTTTTTTTGGCTCCTGTTGATCCCACAGACCCTCCACTTGCCATCATCCAAACCGTTTTGATTCCATTTGCTCACCAGTACGGATATCCATTAGCACTTTTGACCGACCGATCCGCGCCAAACAAGTTTTTCACGTCCAACTTGTTTCAAAGTTTCTGGAAGGCCCACGGAACGCCTACATTTCACCAAAACACCATTTCTTCGGGCGCCACGTCCATATCCGCACTCCACCTGGATTTCGTGAAAACGTACCTTGCATGCTTTGCCAGCGAGTTGCAAAACGGGTTGTTTGGAGCTAGTGATGCCAAACCATCTTCTCCACCAAACCCTACCGACAGTAACCAGCGGCATGGTTTAGAACGCGCGTCTGGCCCTGGTTCTGGTTACAGCCGCGCCGTCACTATGGCAGGATGCACCAAACGGCTGATGGCGGCTCTTAACGACTTTGTTGCATTTTACGACGCAAATGGCGGAACTAGTTCTGAAACAAGTCTTAATAACAGGTCAATGACTAGGTCTTTGACTGGGTCGTTGAGAAAAAAGTCATCGAAATCTTCTTTTAAACAAAAAGAACGGCCTGTGTCTAGTTCAATCACTTTTACTATTGGGCCTTCACCTGCTTCGACTCCCAGAGCTGGATCTAAAAGTTCGATCAACGCTTCTGAGTCGTCACAACCTATTCAAGTTGCACGCAGCAAATCTATCACCAAGACAGAAAACACAAAAGCTTCGTTCACATTATTTGAAGAAAACGAGGGTTTTCCAGAGTTTAGTGGCAGCAACAGAAATAGTATCAAGTATCGTCGTCACATGAGTCCTGAAGATTTTGGTAAAAAAGAATTGTATGAAGAAGATGAAGAAACTCATGAATCAACAAGAGATAATAAAGATGATGGTTCGTTTTTTGTCACTAATGGATACAAAGATACGATTTTTTATCGTACACTTACTACAGCCATTAAAGTTTTCACAGACGTTGCTCAAATGCACTCCAATCAATGCGTGCGAGTTTTTGAAAACCCAGTTGAGCCTGATTTGGTTAAAGGTCAATCCAGTTGGGCAACTGTGATTCCATGGAAGTTTCAGCAAGAAGGAAATGAAGAAAAATCATATTCAACATTGACACCAACACCAACATCTACTGGAAATATTAATGGAAATATCAACAGAAACAATACAACTACACCACCACCAACAACCAGTAACAAACGATTGAGCGCCAATTTATCCAAATACTGCGACTATTATGAAAGCTTGGGCCAACAGAACCAAAACCACACAGTCACTTCGCATTTGTCTTCTAGATCTTTTTTGCATAGTAACTCTTCTCGTGAGTCGATAGAAAACAACAGTGCATCTACTACCTTCAATTCCACTATTGAACCAGCATTTGGATTCCCACTACCTGTTTCTTCATCCAACAGTGCCACTAATACTGATACAAATAATAACACAAATGGTGCCAATAAAGCACTTTGTGACCATGTGATTATTAAAGGCACACTTACTGCTGTTATTTCGATTCTTGGGTCTTGTGACTATTTGGGAATTCCTTGCTTTCTAGTTCAAACCGATTCACGCTACGCACCTGGCGTGGCCTGGGTCACCGGGTTCCAGTTTACAACATGCAGTCACCAAATGCGTACTGCAATTCGTGCCATTTACAAGTCTAGTTCACAAGACGTGCCTCATACTCTCAAGTACCTCATATCCTCTTGCTTGTCTAGTAACTCGCAGTCTAAACACACCAAAACCAAATCACTTACTAACTTTACGACCGCTAGTCAACCAACCAATAGTTTAGATCAAAAAAACCAGCACCACGATTTGAATTCTTCTTCTTTATACACTCACATCAGCAACAACCGAATTCTCCACACTTCTTCACCACCCTTGCCAAACGGTTTAGATTCTACAATCCCACGAACTAGCCACCATTCACTTTACAATTATGCTTCACATTTACAAAAACCTGATGAACATAATAATAATAGTAATCATGTGCATCTGGAAATAAACTGGAACGAAGTCCAAATTTCTAATTTTGCACTTTAATAAAAACAAAAATGTCAAAAAAAATTTAATTCAATACTTGCATTTAATACAATTCTAATTCGTTCCTTTTGTTTTAATTTGTTTTAACTTTTTTATAAAAACATTTTCATCATTTTATAGTTTATAAATAAAAAAATATCAAAAATGTATTAAAAAAAAAAAAAAGAAAAGAATTACAAAGTAAACAAATCGTCTAATTCATTAAGACTCCAATCACCAATTCTTCTGCTTCTCCAATAATTTTTGTCTCCAGTCATGAGTTTCCAAACACTTTCCTTTTCATCAAACTCAAAAAACTTGGGCTTATATGTCACGTTATTTTCTTCCATCTGCTTTCGGCGCTGTCTTTGATTTTCTTCAAGCTGCAACTTCCAAGTTTCTGCATTATCAACATCACCCTCTTCATAAACGCGCTGGTCCGGTCTCAATCTAGAATCCGTGGGCGCCATGTGCCCCTTTTCGATCGACGTGATTTCGTTCAAAGACGCCGCATACTCTGTGAACCCAAAATGTTTAGACGGGTTGTTGACAAGCTTGCCAACCTCCCACACTTTGGTTTTGTTTTTGCCGTCAACTGTCATTTCAAGTGACTGCGTCCACTTTCCTTCAAGACCGTAGCCCTTGATTTCTTTACCTGATTGATCATGCACAACAGCCTTAAGTTCTTCACTGCGTCCTGAAAACATGCTACCCGACTTGTACTCAATAGAAGCTTTAGACCCATTCGACGTCACAACAACAAGCGACCCAACGGGCTCAACATACTTTTCACCGGCAATAACGTTTCGCAAAAATGTAGTCGGCTGCTCCCATTCATAAACTTCACCTGATGGCAAATGTGAAAGACGTGCTGTACCCTTGTTATTGATTTCTGCACTCTTACCCCAAAACTGTTGATGTGGGTTGGGTGAGTACTGAAACACCCAAGTTGCACTTTCGGCTTGGATGGCCATCACAGGAGGCCGATGGCTCACTTTTTCAGTAACAACTCGGATCCCTTGCTCGGGCCGCACTAACTCAAAAGTTTCGCCAAGTAAAGGGTTAAACGGTTTGCGAGTAGCACGATCTTTGACTCGACCAGATGACAAATAAGAATTAGCAAACACAGCAATCATCATCAAACGTTCTGTTGATCCTTCCGGGTATGTAAATGCCTTATCAATCAATTCAGTGTATTCAAACATTTCACACATTCTCTGTAAAATCGTAATGGGCTCATTTGTAGTAACTGGCATAGCAATTGTAGACAAATCTTTACCAACACTTTTTCGGACAAGCGAAATAAGCGATGGTGGAGAAGCTGCAGCTGGAGGAATAGTTGAACGACGCTTTGGAGGCGCACCAATTTCTTCCAATGGGTAAAGATGAGGCTCACCGTCAACATTTTCAACTTCAGCAAGATCACTAGCAACAGGCGCAATATGAGTATGAACTGTGACATCTTCTTCTTCGTCATCGTCACTTTCGGATAAAGAATCAGCAGCTTCGTCAGTAGACTTGTCTGCAGTTTCAGCAACATCTTCTTCAGAACTTTCTGAAACCTCTTCCTTATCAATGTAAACAACGCCATCATCTGTTTTGGTAAACTCTTGAGCATCAAAAAACTCATCAACAGAAAATACACTCATGTTATCACTCAAACGGTTCATAGGATTGGGCTTGCTTGAATTCGCTGGTCGTTTAGTAACAGTTTGAGACGAAACTGTACTTGGTTCTCGTTCCAAATCAAATCCCTTGTTTCTTGGTGAGCCCGTCGTACCATTACTTTCTGTTGTAGAATTGTAATTACCACTTTGCGATTTGTAAGGAGTTCCTAAGGCAACTGCCATAGCTGATGCACGAGCAACAGCAGAAAATGGACTTGATTCTTGAGTTTCATTTTTTTCCATTTCATGAAATTGCTTATTCAACAAAACCTTGAGCTCATCAACAACTCCATCAATAGATTGTGATATTTCAAGAAAGGTAGATGCAGTATTTGGCAAAGAAATTGAGCTTTTGGATAGAGGCGAGTTCAATGCAACACCATTACTGGTAGTGCTGAGTTCAGCCTCTTTAGGAATGCCAGATGTGGAAAGATTCAAAGATGAATTGTTGAGGTTTAGTTTAGAAAGCTCTTCAACAGAACCCTTTTTCAATAAATCTTCACTGATCAAAGGTGACTTGGGAATAGATGGTGATGTCACGCTCAAATCAGGAACACTGGTCGTAGAAGTACTACGTTGCTGACCTTTGCTCAATGGATCAACACTTTCACTGTCAACTGGAGGAGTATGCTGGGTATGTCTTGAAGAGCGTCTTTTCCAAAAAGATGCCCTTCGCTGGGGTGTATGAATTGGAGTGGCCTTTCCTTGATTTCCTGCTGCATCCTTAGCCTTTGATGAAATGCTTTCCAATTTTTTAATAATGTCAGCCACACCCTTCAAGTTATCAGGTTGGGGCTCATTACCAGTATTATTCCCATTAACATTGTTCAAGTCAAATTTATGAAGGTCTCCAGGCATTGCGTTAGCATGTAGTGATGCTCTCAACAAACTGTTTGATGCCTTAGCAGATCTTTCGGTTTTAGCCTGCTGGGTAATCACAGCACGAGCCTTATCCAGTGCTTCAGTCCAGGCTTGAAAATCTGCTGCTGATAAAGCCTTCAAACTCCATACTTCCATTCCAGAATCAACATAAATCTCTCTTGAGCTTGGCTTGGCAGAAATAGCACAAATCTTTATGGGCATACTTCCACGTAAAATGGAATTTTTTTCAGAAAGGTAATAATCAAACAAGCCATGTTTATAATCAAGAGAAAAATAACGGCGTCCGTAACCCTGAAGTTTCTTTCGTCGTTTTTTCAAAAGAATTCCACGAACATAGCGACCATCAGTGATACACGTGGATCTATTTGGGTCTCTTTTTTCTAAGCTCTGGGTAGTAATGGTGACAGAAGACTTTCGAGTATCAGAAGCAGAACGATTTGGGGCTGTCATAAAAGCAGCAACTGGAGAGTTTGCTTTGTTAAAATCGGTCGAATCATCATGATTACTTTTTTGAGTACTCGAATTGGAATTGCCTGAACCAGTGGTATTAAAAGTATTATTTCTTGACACGATTGCAGGACCCAAGGTGGGCAAGCTTGGCGGAGGCTGACTGTCGATTGGAACGTTTGCGTCTGTAAAAACAGAAACAGGACGAGACTTGTGATCGAAACTAAGATCAATCATGCTTCGTCGATCGGTAGACTTTGAATTTGGTAACGCAGCATTTGGTGGTGCAAGCCCATTTGCCTGAGAGCTGGAACGAGAAGTTTTAGTGGCACCACTATCACCATTAGTATCGGCGTTTTCATTGCTATCAAAAGAAGCACATGCACTAGCGGGAATAGGGCAATTTAATTGAGGAACCAATGAAATGATTTTTTGACTAAACAAAACAGTCTTTGCTGTATTTTTTGAAAAGGTGTTATCAAAAAACAAAGCATAAGTGCCTTCCATGCCAGTCAAAACTTCATAATGGCCTTGCAACAATTCATCTGAATTGCAACGTCCATGCCAATGAACGATTTCAAAACCAGAGGCTTTAAGATGATCTTGTAAAGCGGCTGGACTAACAGTAATACGACGCATGGTAGCAGCATCGGGTTTATCAACTCTTGATACTTTACATCGATAGAGACCGAAATTTCTAAATATCAATTATCAATAAAAGTTCATCAAAAAGTTAGACATTGTTAATAATTGTAATATAAGTATTTGTTCAATATGAGTGGCATGTCCAAGTACTTACATGGATCGCTTTAGAGGATGGATTTTCCAAATGATTTCAGAGGGTTCTGTGATTTCGGCCCATTTTACAAGAAATGATTTCGAATGAATCTCAAGAGACTCCATAGTTGGCATTTTGAAATATAGAATGAAAAAACGAAAGCAAAGAAACGATGTGTTGTTCTTTTGGGTTATTGGTATTTGAAAAATAAAAATAGAAAAGAAGGACAAGTAGGAAAAGCTTGTGCAAAAAGGTTTAAAAAATAGTGCCAAAGAGGTTTAGTGGCAACGAAAAAAAGCGGCTCAACGCCTAGATAACAGTAGTAACGGATCCGAAATGCTTCCAGAGCAAAAGGCCTGGTTGACGATGGCAAAAGAAGTGGTGGTGGCACGTACAAAATAAAAGTCTGTGTGCACATTATTCACAGCATGCGTACAGCATCGGTACTGCACGCAAAGACCCGAAGATTCGGCATTGCGTCGTAATGTGGAAAGTACCGGCTCATGACGGCGACATCGTTGAAGCTCCGGATCCGTCGTGAGCATCAACCAGCCGCCGTTTTACCCGATCCAACCGCTCTTCCACTGTAGCCAATGTCGAATTAATCATCGTCAGCTTTTGACGGCATACATTGATTTTGTTCAAAGTATGCTTTACTTGACCCGGCTGCGTGTTTACTCGGTACGTGTTCAAAACCGACGTCAATATGTTCAATTGAACCGTCAAATCCATTTGCGATTCGTGCAAACTTCGTAACCGCCAAACCGTCGAATCAAGCGCCGGTCCTAATACACCTTGAAGTGCCTTTTCAAACGGCGGAACGCTGTTGGCTCGGGTTTCGTAATCGTCTTCGGACTCACCAATAAACGACGACTGTTCATTGCTTCGGATTTCTTCATACTCTTCATCATCTACCAGATGCTCAAGCGAGGCAGATCCTTCTACTTCGGCTGCGTTTAATGCATCAGCATTATCACGGTTTATGCTCATTTTCAATTCAAACTCTTTGTTTCAGTGGCAAATGCTTTTAGTCAATCAAAAATAGGATTGGAGTTACACGTCAGTGGTAGAGGTTCAAAATGTTTAAAAAAACTCAATTTCGTACCTGCTCAATACCCGTCAAGCACAAACCTTTTATCGCTCGTTTGTCTGAATTATCCTCAATGTACCTCCCAAACTCTGTTCTTGAATGCCTAGTTTAATGCTATATATGTGTATACCCTAACCTGCATAATTCACATTTATTCATCTTTGTATCAATATCGCAGCATAATACCAATTTGCATAGACGAAAATCAGTTTGATTCATTTAATGCCTTTCAAAAAATTCAAAAAATCAAATTCATATTATCCTAATTACTTAAAATACTAAATACTATAACGAAAACGAACAGGTCAAAAAAATTAGATTTCACATCAAATCAGTCAATCTCAAAAATACCTTTTTGTCAAAAACACTAGCTATTTCCTTGCTTATTTTGAAGGAATGTCCTTCTTGATAAGTTCAATCTTGGACTCATTGTTAGAAAAGTCAGCCTGGGCAAGAGCAATCTTGTTGTTAGCAGGGTCATAAACAATGTAAGCAGATCTGAGAATGTTGTCACCGAGAAGGATGTAATCAGCACCATTAGGAGTAGATTCAAAACCGACAAGACATGAGTTATGAGGGAAAGCAATACCAGCAACGTAAGGGTTAACAAACTGTTCGATGGGCCAAAGGAACTGGTAGTTGGGGACCTTAAGACTTTGGTCAGCAAAATCAAACTCCAAGAAATCAGTAATGTTACAGTCACAGTAGTATCTTTGGTTGATGGTGAATGAAGGGTTAGCGTTCAAGTTGTTGTGAAGGTTAATGAGGGCAGAGTTGGGGATGTAAGAAAGAGTGGTACCAGAGTCAAGAATAGCAGTCATGGGCTTTTCAAGAATGTTGGTTGTAGCAAGACCTTGAGCACGGATACTGTTAACAGTAATACCGTAGTGAACGGGGTGAGAAACATCCATAGAAACAAGCTTGCCGCTGTACTTGGAGTGATCAACAGCACCGAAAAGAATGGTACCACTGTGACTGTTGAGGTCATTCAAGTAAAGAGAAAAGGCGGGAGAGTTGACGTGACCATCCTGGTAAAGCTTAAGAGGAAGGTTGGCATAGTTGGAACCATCTTTGTTGGTGATTTCAGCTTGAGGACGACCAATACCAACAATACCCTGAGCAGCATCACTGGTATCAGCGAGACCGATAGAGAGGTTCTCAATGGTAGCACCACCAATAGAAAGGTGATCAGTACCCCACTTGCCACTGACCTGACCAATACCGTAGGTGATGTGGAAGTCAGTGTTGTTACCCTTCCAAGAGCTAGATTTGCTTTCGTCAAAGAAAGATGTAGGAGCCTTGTTGTTACCGGTATATTTGGAGTTAGGGGTGAAAACCCAAGTGTCAGAAGAACCGGTATCAAGAAGAAGCTCAACGTTTTGAGCAGGAGAACCAATTTGAACTTCGGTAGTATAGAAAAACTTCTTGTTGTTGATTTTGTCTTCAATACCGTTACCGAACTCAGTACCATCAGCACGACGTCTCAACTTGTTAGAATCAGCAAGGTCGAACTCAGATCGCTTAATGTTGAGCTTAAGAGCACCAGCTGGAACATCTTCAGCAATAGCAGGAAGGGCAAGGAAAGCAGAGATAGCAAGATTAGAAAACTTCATTTTTGAGAATGAATAACCGTCTATAAATAAATACTAATGGAACGGATTAATTATTAAAAGAAACTGATGATGAGAGAAAAAAAACCATTGATATTTGGGTTGTGTTGAAGGTTTATATATCTTGAAATATCATAAATAGAAAATTACGCAATAATCTTCTTGAAACAATGCAATAACCTCAATTATAGCATTTTTCAACCTTGAAAAGTGAATTGAATTATTCATTAAAATTCTATCATCATTTCAAGGCTGACTTATTTCACATTAATACATCTTTTTAATAAAGTATCATTTATTATTTAATGATGCTCATTACGGCTGATATTTACATTTATGAAAAAAAAAAGTTTCAATTTTGTCAATTCTTTTTAAATGATTTAATATTACTACAGTGTATATCATATTGGTACTTTAAATATTGATTTCCAATTGAATAGTATTTAATTCTTTCTGGAAAAATCGCTTTTTTCACATTTGAAAACAAAGCTCTAGCATTGTATATTGTTTATGTTAACTTCACTATTCTTGGCTGATCCAGTGACAATAATTTAAAGCTATGAATTAATTCCTTTTTTTGTTTACAAATTTCATGTCTTTCAGCTACACATATAATATTATTCAATTTAAATATTCAAATACTTGAAAAAAAATAAAAAAATAGAGCTGTACAATATAATATAAAATTGCTTTGATCCTTTGCTAATATTCAAATAATCATAGACAATTTGCATCGAATTTTATCACAAACAATAATATTGTATTTTGTGTAGTATGCCAAAAAAAAATTATTTCTATGTCTTTTTTTACTTACTTTATAATTCAAGCTAACTTTTAATTTAAGATATTAAGTAAACGAACCCATAATTGCCAATCTAAAAAAGTACAAGCTTTTACTTTATTCGATTCGTTATCTAAAGACCAGTGAAATCCTTCAACATTGATTTGTTACTTGAATAAAACAATGGATTAAAAAACCTTTTTCTTCTTTGTAGCGTTTGATTCTTTAATTCTTTTTTCCTTTTTAGTACATGTATATTCAATAGCATTACGAATTTCGCTTACTTTTCCATAAATGGGTCGATTCCTGCATCGGAAGCCAAGGTCTAATTTAACTAGGAAACAATTTATAAGAAAAATGACATTTATTGTTTGTCTTTGAAAGTTGATCTGATGAACAAAAACGATGACTTACATTTTAAATTGTTTATTGTTGTGTCTAGAAGTAAAAGATGTAAATGTAACTTTAGTGGTTACTGAAAAAATTAAATAGGAAACCAGTCAAACTATCAATCTAGTTGAAAAAACTCGGTAACTTTACAATGTTTTTTTTTTCTAAAGAACTTTAAATAAACGACTGCAATTTCGCACAATCTATCCAACCGAAAAAAAAAGAATTTTTGAAAACGGCACAATTTAAAATTAAGCTAGATCTAAGCAGCGTATTAGAGATAATAGTAGAAAGTATTACAACTGCCATTTTTACATGAAGTTCATTAAATAAAATAATATTAAAGAAGTTTGTTTTTGTAAACGGCAAAATCTTAATAAAAAGCAAAAAGTACTTTGATTAGTAGATGAAATAATTTCTAATTGGCAGAGATATATAGTTTGATAATCAATATATACTTACAAATTGGATTGTAAGCTTCATGATTTTTTTGTATTCTTTTTTATTTTTTTATATCAATTCAATTTTTTACTAAAAATATCTTCATCTTTATTCATTTTTCTCAAAATCATAAATAGTTTTTTGAGACTTGTTTTCTTCAAAATCAATTACAATGAAAAGCAATACATGGTTTTTTAGTAAGGAAGAAACGACTGACAAAACCTGGAGTTTTCCTGATGAGGTCAATACTGATGAAAATGAAATGTACGAGATTACACCCGAGCAGCGTGCAGAGCTGTGTGCGCTCATGGGGAAAAGTATTGACGACATGGAAACATCAACCGATTTGGATTACATCATTCAAGCCATTTTTGGATTAACAGACGCTCAAGCCATATCAATTCTTCATCGCACAGTTGAAGAACACGAAAATGATCCAAACTTTCCTTCTCATACCAAAAAGTACTTGTGCCAATTGATCAATAAGGAAAAATTTACAATTTCTGACGAGAAGTACTCCTTTGCACTCAGACT
>JAJLVH010001000.1:0-11852 GCA_030570155.1 Magnusiomyces magnusii
TGTACAGTTTGGACCAATCAAAGTCAGCTTTTATCATAAAAATGTCGATCTAAATTAGGGTAACTATTTGAAAGACATAGGGTGCTTAACATAACTAATTATCTTGTACCAAACGACCAATATTCTGGTGGTTGCGTAAATAAAGTATAATAGATGCTACTTGAATTTTGTTTTTCTTCAATTTATAGCTTATCTGATCACATATATTTTGTAAATTACAAGCTAATTGGGTTGTATTTTGTATTCAATTGAGTTAGTTTTTTCTACTATTTTGTAAACCCATTTCGAGCTATATCAGAAAATCAAATTTTTCTAATAGAGTATCAAGGTTCTTTTTGAAATAGTGGAATTTATTAACCTATTTGATTTTTTTTTTTAAATTATTTATACCAAATTACAGTGTATCAACCAGAAAGTGGAAGCAAAATCTAACGATAACAATTTTTGGCTATTACATAAACGTTGAATTTCAAAAAAAATTCAAGCTAGTACACGATAAATGATTTATATATATGAGTGAAGCAAAACTTGCTTGCTAGACTATCAAAAATGTTATCAAAACCTTTAGACCTTTTGTGTGATACATCTTTACCAATTTTACTAAATGGTTGCCATTCTTGGAGCAACTATTTCATTAAGATTAATGAAAATATATTTTTTGATATAAAAATACACAAATTTTAAAAATAAAAAAAAAATATCACATATTTCATCTTTAATTGGTATTGATCATGCCCCAAAAAACATTTTCAACGCTCAAATGATTTATTTGAAAAGACTTGCTAGCTATTTCAATTACCCATATTTCAATTACCGATGCTTGCAAAAAAGCACATATTTCAAACGTTAAATTTGAATTGAATTGTTATTCAACAAATGTTGACACAGTTGAATGGAAAAAGACCAAGATGAAAAATTCTCTGGAAAAGTTGGAACAATTACACACCAGTTGAATGTAGATAAAAACCTAGCTAAAAAAATTTCAACAAAAAAAAAAATTGAAAATAATGAAATAAAAATACAAAAGTGTCAATTTATTTTAAAGAAATTAAATTATTAAACTAACTGTTTTTACAACTCAAAAGGATTTCGTAAATTAATATAGTTTATATATTTAATTTATATTTAAGTACGATTTAACGAAACAATATTTCTAAGAAAATAAAATAATAAAAAGCAACAGCTACAAATAATAATAATAAGATAAATTATTATACAAATTGCCAATAAACTAATTTTTTTGTTTGCTGATACTTGTAAACTATAATATAATGATCCATCACTAAGCGCCCAAACAGAACTGAAGCTGATGCGTATATTCCTTGCCTTTTAACTAATAGTTACAAAGTATGTAAATATGTTTTGATCTCATTACTATGTGGTTTTCAGATTCTACAAAAACAACCAACCTCAAAATGATGAAATATGCGACAAGTCTTTATTGATTTGGATACAATGAATTGAAATCATGAGCTTTAGCTAGTAAACAAAATGCTAACCCGAAAACTGATGTCTATGAATAGATTGACAAACACTTAGTTAGTAATAATGACATGATGGTTTTGACAAAAGCAAAATAATTGCACAGACAGTAAATAAAAATTTTAAAATTTTTAACCAGATGCCACAGATTAATAGCATCAGTGATTTCCGGCATCAAAACTTAATAACCAAAATGTGATTATGAGAAAACTGGTCAAAGTTGGAACCTATTCAATGTAAAAATCTGGCTGGATATGAGTGTGAAAATGATTGAATGTATTTTTTGATCAATATTTTGTTTAAGTTGTTTTGTTTGTATGCACCAAAATCAAATATCTAAAAATCAGTCAATGCCAGAAATTTTCACAAACCGAAAAAATATCAATGTTCAAATAGAAACTCATCATAGCTCGAACAAAACAAGTTTACAAACTCATAACGTTCTGATGTGTATGCTAAGTTCAAATATGTATTTACTACTATTGTTTTTGAAGACACTCAAAAAGACCTTTGATTCCGTTTGTAAAACAACCTGGTCATTACGATTTATGTCTATTTACTTCATACTTTCAGTTTTGCTACAAAGTAATTTTTGTTTTGACCAACTTTCTTAAAACGACTATAATAAAAAATAAAAAATGATTTCAAAACTAAAATGATTAGATATTTTTTAAAGAAATGTTTTCAATTTTGATACATCGGAAAGTTTTGAAAATGATTAATTTTTTTGATAAAATAAATACAAGTGAAATCAAATCACACAACAGCCACAACACTTACAACACTTAAAATAATTTTGATTGTTTTATTTTAAATTATTCAAATCATTTTTTAAATCAAGTTGTCATCAATATAGTTGTAAATATACCCACATATTATATCAAAATAAGTATAAATACTAGTTTTGTTCTGTGCTGAATACTATCATTTATTATTCAAATTTCAACGGCATTTATATTCTCAGCTAATAAAAGTCTTTTTTTTTATATTATTTGGTATTACATTCACTCAATTAAACAACCGTTAAGAAATTAAAACCAAAAATGTGCACCAAAACTTACTATGTATTCTATAGATGCGACCATGAAAGAGTCGAGTTTGTGTCCTGCCACAAAGATAATTGCACTGGTGTTGCACATGATATAGTATCTCAAGATCGACCCTGTGAGAGTTGCACTCGCCATATATTGACACGTCTTAACGCTGACCCAACACTCCCTAAATTTGCGCCCTTTCCTTTTAAAACAAATCGAAACTAGTTTCAAATAACAAGGATCTGTCATTGTTATGTTACTAGGTATGTATTAATATCGCTTTGTGTGACATATATGATATTATTGATTATTATCATACTAACTTTTTTTTTAATTATAGAAATATAGTTACAGTGATATCAATCTATCTATCAATTCCACCAATAATCAATAAAAATGCAATATAATATAACAAGTTAAACAAATAAAAAACAAATATATGTATAGTTGTTACTATTTGAGATTTACATATGTCTAATAAATTGCAAATCTAATTCATTATTTATAACTAATGAAATATCATTAATCATGAAAATCTTATAAACGTGCCAAAAAATAACTGCAAATCAAAAAAACTTCTAAATGAACAAATATGCTTGAAAAGCTGCAAAAAAAAAGAGAAACGGTTGTAATTTTTTCAACAAAAATAATGTTAATATATCAACATTCCATAGCTTACAATCATTTGACAGTTTTGTATAGTTCAGGTAAGATAAAGTGAGATAATTAGTATTTTCCGACATTAATGCGGATTTTTAAGCCCTAACCCTGAGTCATAACTTTATTTTACAAATTGTATTCAAAAATCTTTAAAACAACACGAACTTTTTTAAACACCAAAAATGTATGGGCGCTGGAAAATGTTAACGTTGTTTCATGTGTTCGAAAATAAAAGAGAATACACGCAAAACATTTATATATGTCACTTTAGCAAGTATTACCTAAATATTCTTAGATTAACACAAAACTACTTTTCAAACATTTAAGTCTGAAAATTTGAAGTGAACAATTGAAGTTTGATTGTACTTTTTAATGAGACTTTTGTCATAAATACATGTCTTTTTTGTTTTTTTATGATTGAATATTGAATAACAAGTTAAATAAAGAATAAAAATGGGGTTTTCTAGTTCAATTACATTGAAGTATAACCTTTCAATATTTTGATTGGGTTGTGGTCTGGTGCAATGAGATCAAGTATATCTTATTTCAAACATTGTATATTCATCATAACTAAACACAGTTTTATTTTAATTTGACCATGTAGCAGTTAGTGTTTTATAGTTAAGCAGACATGATGTTTAAGACTACCTTCCTTGAAAACCTAATAACTTCAAGCTTTTCTGTTGTAAATACATATGTTTTTTTGGATAAGTAGAGCTAAAAAAATCTCAGATAGACCAAACTTCAATAATTGGTGGCTAGGCTTAGAACAGACCGTTTTTAAATAAATTGGCTAGTGTGTAATTTGGTATCTTACGAACAATGTCTGTTTCAATATTGAGCATAAATTATGAAATTAGTGTTACTAGCAAGTGGAAATACAAAGTCACAAACAAGAAAGTTCTTTATGTCTGCATTGTCTTATTTTTATCAATACTAATACCAATTTCTTAACCGCACCATTAAATAAATGCCAAAGTATTCAAGCTATCTGTTATTAATATATCCTGAACGCCTATCTTTTAAAAATAATATATTAGCAAACAGTGAGTATTCTTCAAAACTTCAAATATAATTTGTTTGAAGTTTTCCTCTTTGTTTTTAAGGAAAATGCTTACAAATTATTCTATTATTTCATTTTACTCCTGTGCTTTTTGATAACACTTCATGTGAACTTGACAACAAATTTGTTCTTTTCCTTTTTTTCGCTTTCTTCCTTTGCTATTTCAAGGATACTTTTTTTCATTTGTATTCTCCTCAATTCTTTATCATTTTCTTGACTGTGACCAACTTTTTTTACTGTTGCTGTGATAAACCTGTGTTGTGTGAGGATTTGGAGAGCGCAATATGATGCCAAAATACTAGCAAAATTCTGATTTTGGCCAATTTGTTGTCTTCCCTGATGTATTTTTACATATATACTACTTCATTATTTTTTTTAAAAATGAAAGTCACAACATGTGTTCCAAAATAGGTTCCGTTTAAATCTTGTATGGTAATAGTAGTTACATACATGTTTCAGCCCAGTCATAAAAATTAATGTTTTCTAAAATAATTAGTGTTAGTATCAATAACATAGCATTCTAAAAGCTAACAGAAAATAAACATACCGTGTTAATGTCCGTAAATATAGTACATCAGTAATTAAACTGTGATATTAATAGCATATTCAAAGAGACAACCAATAACACATTTTAAATCGAAATCTAATATTTCATATAGTTAAAAAAAAGGTAATAAATTATTGACAGAATCGTCTTCCATTCTAATATATGATATTTTATTTTGTCAAGGTTTTTAGATCGATAAGGAGGCCAAGATTTTTGAGCAAACCTGCATAGCATGTGGTTGTACCAATGGACATTGTGTAAGTTAATAAAGATCAACTTAAATAAAAACAGCAAAAGGGATTATACGTAAACAGTAATAGTTGAATGTTGGATTTGATAAGTTGTTTCGTAGGTCCATTAAGCAACTTCAATACTAAATAAAATAGCGAATAATAATGTATTGAAATTATAGAGTAACTATTGTCGTGCCTCCCACGACTACAAAATCTAGTGTTTTACCTCTGTCTTCACAGTTACATACTCCTAATGATGAAACATCTATATTACTCCATATGGGGTATTTTCCACGATCGTTTACATTTACTACACTACCCTAGTCATGATCACCAAACTGTGTATTGACCTTTACCCCATTTCAACTATGTTATACTTCTATCTTTGTTATCATATAATTTTGTTATTTTCTATATAATTGTGTCTTTTCGCTTCTACTCTATATCTTTAAGAATCTTTTTCTTCACTTTTCTTTAGATCAATATAACATTCTGCCTTTTATTGTTAAGACTGTGTCAACCTATCAACCAAACCCCAAATTTAACTTTGTTTGTTATACCAAAACAGCCTAGCTAATAAGTATAAATAGTTGGACTGGACTCACTTTTCTAAGTACAGGCTCGACACTATAATAGTATCTGGACTTAGTGGATGTAAAGAAAAACGAAAGAAGAATAAGATAATAAAATAAAATAATTAAATAATTTGAATTTACAAAAAACGGAATTTAGAGTCTGACAAACAGTAATTAAACATTTTTTGAGTTCGCATTATCACAAGCCATATTGTCAGGCCAGGTCTTAGAATAAGGTGTAAGGAATGACAAATTGTGGTTGTTAGCAAGCTTAGGTTAACTATGTAGAAAAGCTTGATTTAAGTGTCGGGTAGAATGTAACGCAGCCTTATCAATGAAACGAAAGATAGTCGTTATATTGGTCTAAAGAAAAATGAGAAAAAAACTTGTGAAAAATACATAATAAGAGCATACAACCACATATATATAGGAAATAATAAAATAAGTGTAGAAACCTTGAGGAAGTAAGATAGGAGTATTATAATCAGGACAGACGGTTTTACAGCTGTGAAATGCACGACAATATTTTAATATTGAGCAAAGGTTACCATGTACATGTCAATTCGAAAATCCGTATTCTTTTCAAGTTTTAACAGCAAACCTTCCTTGTCTTTTTTTTTTGCCGAACCTATACGCCTTGTTTGCTGTCTCAACATAAATAAAGATTGCTTTTTTAAGTTTGGCATTTCAGATTATTACTTATTTGCATATGACCAGGCGACATTTAAATGCCAGCAAGCAACGCCTTGTCTTGTTATGATTTCAATAAAAAAACCCAACTCTTGTTGGAAAAGTTGATAGTAAGTACAGAATTTATTTAATAACAATTATGTTTGCAAGTGACATCGAAATGACAGTTCAACAAACTTTTTAATATTTTTTTCAAAATATGGTCCGCTAACAATTGTTAGATATTACATTTCAATAGTAATGATCTTGGATAAACTTTCAATTTAATAATTACATACAGATAGCTAAAGAATGGCTACAAATATTTATATTGCAGACACTCTTCAATATCTTAATTCTTTTCTTCTTTTGTTCCTTTAAAGACAGAAATATTAGTTTCTTATATACATAATGCATATAAATTTATTGTTATCATATTAACGTTTATAATCTTTCGATTAAATCCATAGTCAGCATCTGTCCCTACGAACAGATTCTATTACCCTTTCAATTTACTCTACCAATCTATTACTCCAATTCGCTATGGATGCTATTAAAGATACTCGTTATCAAATTCTCATTAACCTGCTCATGAAAAATACCGATCCACAACAATTCAAATGTAGTATTATAAAAACTGTAATATTTACATCGTGTTTACATAAACACTCACTAAGATTTCGGTATTCAGATTGTGCTATTCCTTTTTTTAAGTTTTATTTCTATTATTTCTATTGTTATAGTTTGTCTTAGTTAAGTATGACCGAGGCTTAAGAATATTAAGTTGTTGGTTTGTAGACAGCAATCAAAAAAAGAAGAGGAAATATTTGAATAAAAAATACACATGAGCTATTTCAACTCCACAATATCACCGTTTTATCAAACTAATCATACAACAAATTCAACATGAATCTTAATACGACGCATGATTTATCTCATTTAATGTCTTTGAAATGTCTTTTGCAATTATTCAGTAGTGACATTGTTTTTATTGAAACCAATTATGCATTATTAGCTAAAGTTTTTTATAATGTAGTTTGTTTAAAAACACTAAGCAATTATGGAGTTCAGACCCATACAACCGTTAAACAGCATTTAAAGCTTTTACTGAATACAAAAGTGCATAGTTTGATTTTGAATAGTATAGACTGTATGAGTTTGTTTTGTAATCAAAAGAATTATTGCAGGAAATCTCTAATGCGATTGACAAAGCACCTCAATCTTTTGTGCAAAACTTTTTTATGTTAAACATGTAAGAGATTACATATTTGGAAGTTCAATTCGACGATTCCAAGTATGAAAATTATATTGCTAGTGTCAAACACTCATTTTAATGTCGCTTACAAACATTATTGGTATCAAATAGCTATAACTACTGTCAGGCCATAGCTTAAAATAGGGCCTACAGGGCGACAATCAGTGATTGTTTACAGATCTAAATTAACTAAATAAAACCTTTTGGTTCAATTATCAGATAGGACATGATGAAGTCATAATAATAAAAAGGAAAATAGTTGTTATATCAATCTAAACAAATATGAGGAAAAAAATCTATAAAGAATACAAAGCAAAAGCTATCAATCACAAATATATAAAAAGTAAGAATGTAATCAAACAACAAAAAAAAAGCTAAGCTAGAATGAAATTAAGTAAATATTAATATACAATTTAAGAATAACGCCTGTTGGAACCTAAGCGCAAAACCCTTAGTCTCCTTAATAAATATGACAGAGTAAAACATACAAATTGAGCCTTTCAAAATCTACACAAGGTGTCATAATTCTGTGTTGAATTACATTTTATCAGACTCTAAGTTTTATTTTTCGTAAACTCAAATTGTTTAAATGTTTTATTTTGAATCGATGGCATGGTTATGACCCTTAAAAAGAGGCTCATAATGAGTGGTGGTTATGACAGACATTGATTGAGTGGAAAAAAGCCAGCTTTGATAATGACAGTGATAAAAAGGATAAGTAAACAGAAATAGTCGAGTGTTGAATTTGATTAGTTGGTCGGTAGGTCCTCTAAGTAGCTTTAATATACAACAAAACGAAAAATATAATTTAACTAGAATTGTATTTAGATTTGATGAGCTTGAAGAAAAAGGAAAGAAGAATAAAATAATGAAGTAGAAAATAAACTATATAGACAATTTGAGTTAACCCAGAAAAGAATTTAAAGTCTCATAGACGGTAATTCAACAATCCGTTTAGTAAACCAATGGCTGGTTTAACTAATCAATTTATACTATTACTCTCTATGTATTTGCATCAGCAACATCATTAAAATACCCACAATGTAACTAAATCTGCTGGGAACAAGAGTTCAACAACACAAAGGGTAGTTTGACAATGATAAAAAATCGAGCTTTGTTGTCCAAAAAGGGTAATATAAGTGTAAAGACTTTGAAAAAGTAAAATTAAAAGACAAGGTTCTGCAGTTGTGAGAGGTACGCCACCAAATTAATAATATGCTGTACTTTTAAATCACTTATACAACAAAAACTCTTTTTCTTAATGAAACCATAAAAGATAAATATAGAGAATTAGCTATATTTATGTTGAGTTACCGTCTATTAAACTCGAAATTCCATACTTTGTAAGCTCAAATTGGCAATGCGTTTTTTATCGCGTTATTATTCTTTACATTTATTTTAGCTACACGAAATCTGAGTATAGTTTACGTTATTTTATATTTCTAGAAAATTTATATATTATTTGTTTGAGTTTATACAGAAATTGCTTGGTAAGTTTAGTGAGGAACTTATCGAATTCAAAATTCCATTAATATCGTTTACTCATCTTTAATTTCATTGATTTTAATAAAGCTAGGCTTCATTAACTTAACCACTATCTGTTGACACTACTATTTGTTATGAAGCTCAGCTTAATAGTCTTAATTATCTCATCAATTCAAAAATGGATGATGATTCACAGCCCTTGGGTAATAAAAATATTGATAAATGGTTTTTCAATTGTGATATTTTGTTCAAAGAAATATTGTAACGAATTAATATAAAATAAAATTATCTAAAACTTTTTTACACAAACATTCACGCCATTCAAATGCAAAAAGACATAAAAGTCTGCACCGGTTTTAAAAAATTGAAACGCCATATTCATCTTCTTCTTTTTGAATCGATGGGGTGGTCGAGAATTTTGAGCAGAACCTCGTAGCAAGTGGTAGTTATGACGGACATTGATTGAGTTAATACAAACCAGTTTTGATAATGACAGTAAAAGTGATGTAGAATTACCATCTATCAAACTTTAAATTTGATTTTTTTCAAACACAAATTCTCTATATGTTTAATTGTGTATTACATTACTATCTATTTTCTTTTTCTATAAGTCCATCAAGGCTTAAATACAATTACTGTTATTTTATATTTATATATTTAATAAATCTTTATATTCTTCATTTATTTTATATTGAAGATGGTTAGTGAGTCTACAAAGCAACTTATCAAATCTAACACTCAACTATCTCTATTTGTGGATCGGTATTCTTCATGAGCAGGTAAATGAGAATTTGATAACAAGTATCTTTAATAGCATTCGTAGCGAATTGGAGTAAGTAATAGATTGGTAGAATAAATTGTAAAATTAATAGAATCGGCTCGTAGGGACAGGTGCTAACTGAATTTAATCAAAAGATTATGAACATCAATATAATAACAATGTATGTATTTGGATTTTATATATAAGAAACTAATATTTCTGTCCTTAAAAAAAGAAAAGAAGAAAAGAATTAAGATATTGAAGAGTGTCTGCAATATAAATATTTGTAGCCATTCTTTAGCTATTTGTATGTAATTATTAAATTGGAAGTTTATCCAAAATTATTACTATCGAAATGTGATATCTAACACTGTTTACTTATCGTCGTTATTACTGACATTATTAAAGCAGGTCTTTGTTAACTCAATCAATGTATGTCATAACCAACACCCGTTACAAACTCCTTCTTAAGGGTTTTGACTTCCATATCGATTTAGAAACGTAACATTTCCATCATGCTTTTTCCTTGTACCTACTTTTGATTTGTAATTTTTTACCGGTCACAAAAATATATCAAAATATTATTTTTTCTAATACCTTTTTCAGTATTTTTGCAATCATTGTCGGTTGTAAGATATCGAAATAAATGGTTCTGTTTTTAACAAGATTTCTGATGACAAGCAAGAATTTAACTAATAGAGATCGCTTTTTAATTGATTTCATACATAGTGGTTGGCAAAAAAAAGCTTTAGAACTGAGATGCTGAATTAGTTGGGTGATGAGCAGCTTTTATTAGCGTTTTAGCGACAATTGTATATGATAATTCTGTTGACAAAGAAGCTTTAAAATTACTATTTTGCAGGTAGTGAGAATCTAATGAAGTGATTAGCGGTATGTTGAATAAATATGACCAGCTAAAAAACGTTGGCCAAAGCTTTTCATAAGTACTTTGTCTCAAGAAGCATATTGTCAAGCCTGTACTTGGAAAAAAATGTCCTGATTGACTAATTGTGCTTGTTAGCTGGGTGGTTTTGGTTTAAGAAAAAAGTTTGGCTTGGGGTTTGTTTGCTTGATTGACACAATCTTAATAAAAGGCAGAATTATGTTATATTGATCTAAAGAAAAGTGAAGAAAAAGATTCTTAAAGATATAGAGTAGAAGCGAAAAGACACAATTATATAGAAAATAACAAAATTATATGATAACAAAGATAGAAGTATAACATAGTTGAAATGGGGCAAAGGTCAATACACAGTTTGGTGATCATGACTAGGGTAGTTTAGTAAATGTAAACGATCGTGGAAAATACCTCATATGGAGTAATATAGATGTTTCATCATCAGGAGTATGTAACTGTGAAGACAGAGGCAAAACACTAGGTTTTGTAGTCGTGGGAGGCACGACAATATTACAATACATTTTAGATATCATGCATCATGGATTAACATAAACTAAACTATTTCCACATTTCTTTTTTGTCAAATTCATTTAAGCTGGTATATCTTGCTTTTGACTTTATCATAATATAGCATTGCCAAATAATTTACAGATATAGTCGGTTTTGAAGCCCTTATCAAGAATATTTTGACACCTTAATCTTTTTTGGATAGCTAAGCTTGTGTTTTACTGCTTTATAATGTTTTGATTTCCGATCCTTTACGTATTTGCACAGCATGTTTATATTTGTATAAATATCAAATTTTGACGTTTTCACGATATATATAGATTTGCCAATAAGTTTTATAAAGGCCTCTGATTTAATCTTGTTTCCGCCTGCAACTTAAGCAAAAAGATCAACTCCTGCAAGCAAAGGGAATCGGGTGCTATTACAACTGTTCATTCCAAACGCTTCCAATGAATCTTACACATAATCACAGATATCAATTTAATACAAGTACAAAATATGCTTTATTGTGTAATCCAAGAAAATGACCAATAAAAAACTCACAGGCTTATAAGATAAAACCGAAGCAAAAACTTTGTTATAATAGGTACTTTATATTTGACTGTATCTAGTTGCCAGTAATTTAGTTTAATGGTGTTTAGTAATATTGTCAAGCCTGAATTCGAGTATCAAGATTGATTTACA
>JAJLVH010001001.1:0-11842 GCA_030570155.1 Magnusiomyces magnusii
TGGCAAAATGCCCTGGGTTTCTGCAGATGCCCTTATGTTTCCTGCAATCCTGCCGACCGACGGTTCCATGGACTTGATTATCGCCGACACCACCGTTTCCAGATTCACTGCTGCCAAAATGATGCTTTCCATCGAATCAGGCACTCATGTCGACTTTAGTCATGCTCAATATTCGAAAGTTTCTGCTTACAGACTTGTGCCTAAACACTCGGAAGGTTATTTGTCAATTGATGGTGAAGCCTTTCCACACACGCCTTTTCAAGTCGAAGTTGTGCCTAGAGTGGGATGTCTTTTGACTCCTACTGGAACTTATCATCAAACTGGTTATGGAAAATGCTAGTTTTATTTATTTATTTATTTAAAAAATTAATTAATTTAAATCTTTACAAAATAGAGATTAGGTTTTTGTTTTGGAGGTCGGCCTCTTTTTCGTTTGACTGCTAGTTCATAATTGATTTCCATTTCTACTGCGTATTCCGACAATTCATTATTCAATTCTTTTATTTCTTTTTTTTTCGGTCTTCTTCGTTTACGTTTACTTGTGCTGATAGTGTCATTGTTGATATCTATGCTTTTAGTCAAATTGGTTGATTTATCACTTTTAGGTCTTCCTCGTTTTCTAATAGTCCCAGCAGCTCTTGCAGCCGCCAACAATTCGGATTTAGATTCACCAATTGGATATTTTCGAGGTCTTCCTCTGGTTTTGGGTTTATTTGTGGTATCGGTCATTTTTATTTTTCAATTATTGATGAAAATTAATTAAAAAAAGTTTGAGTTTTTTGATGAAACGGTTGCAAATTGTGGTTGCTAATAACGACTGATAGACAAAATCACGTGAAAACGAGCACCACGATTAAAAATTAAATAGACAACAAAACAGATTGACCAATAACGGTGCTGTTTTGAATTATGTTTAAGTCTTGTTTGATATACAACATTGAAATATGGCAATATGTTAGAAAGTGAAAAAAAAAGACCAATATACTGAAAGAGTATTGAAGTAGTGCTTTCGGCTTGTCCCAAAACAAAAACGATTTAAATGAATGTCTTAAACAATTTGACCAGATTAACAAGAAATTGTCAATCTTTGTTTTTGTCAAAAAGATTTTTTTTTAAAAAAAAGTATCTGATGATGTATTTTTGTAACCGTTGAATAGAATGAATGAATTGTGATCAACCCTTTTTTTATTTTTGTTTTTATTTTTTTTTTATTTTAATCAGCAAAAAAAAAAAAAAAAAAAATAACAAAATAAAAAAAAAATAAAAAATCTCGGGTTAGTACATCATTTGTCATAACCAACAGTCATATCCCCAATTTTTCATTTCCTTTTTTTTTTTTTTTATTTTTTTTTTTTTTTATTTTTGTTTTTTTTTATTTTTTTTTTATTTTTTTTTTATTTTTTTTAAAAAACATTTCTTCACTTTTTTTTATTTTTATTTTTTATATCCATAATCATCATTAATCATTAATTCAATGTCTGCGACGACAACAACTTTACCACCTTTGTCTACGACTTTGCAGAACCGTAAACAGGTCTCTCCGTTTCCAGCAACACTAACTTCTTTGATTGTCGATGACGATGGTTACGTCGATCTCGAAGCTTTTATTGCCGACATGGAAACCCGGCTCAACAAACTTGCTGGCTACGGTCTCGAGACTTTGGGCAAGTCGGTCGAGTCTTCTGTAGACACTACCGAACTCTATCGTCTATATTCTCGCATGGTTGCGTTTAAAAACTCTTTAGTGTCTGGCGGCATTGAAAAGGCAGAAAGTCTGGTTGCGGTTTTGGAAACTCATTATAACGACCTGTACGACGCTGCTACCCAAGCAGCAGTGGAAATGACGGCTTCTGATGAGCTCTGTAAAGATCTTACTACCGATAGTCCTCCTATGTCCCGTTCAAACAGTACGGTTGACTCATCCTCTATTTCTTCTGTTGCCGATAAAGCCATTAACGGTCTTCATTATATCGAATCCAAACTTTCTGATTTGGAAAACCTTTGCAACGAATCTTTAAACCAAGCTGAACTACTCAACAAATCCATCCAATCCGCCATCATAGCTGCGAAAAACCGATTGCTGACATATGACGAGCTTCCCCATCCCTGGCGCGACAACCCATACATCAGACGCGGTTACCGGTTCTGCGAAAAGTACACCGATTGCGTCGTCAGTGTAGTCACTCTCCATAACGAGACGTGCAACATTTGGACTCATTTGGTGGGACTTGTCGTGATGATACTACTTGGAGTGTTTCATTATCCCACAACACTGTCTTGGACCAATTCCAATTGGGCAGACAAATTGACAATGATTACGTTTTTGGTTGCCGCAGCAAAATGTCTGTTTTGTTCGACAGTTTGGCACACTTGCAACGGTATCAGCCATGCTGGCCAAATGCAGCGCTGGGCTTGTATGGATTACACTGGAATTACCGTTTTAATTGCTGCTTCCATCATCACCACAGAATACAGTGCGTTTTATTGCAACCCAAGGCTCCAACAATCGTACATTGTCATTACCACCATTTTCGGCATTCTGGGCGCGCTATTGACTTGGCACCCTTCGTTCGACAATGCCGGCGCCAAAAACACTCGAGTCGCATTTTTTGTGTCGTTTGCCGGCGCAGGCATCATGGGCTTTTTCCATGCATCGATTCTTCGAGGATTTCCAGAAACGTATGCGTTTTACGCGCCCGTGTTCAAGAGCCTAATTTTCTACATTTGTGGTGTGTTTTTCTATGCCTTTTTCTTTCCTGAACGGTATTTCCGGCTCAAGATGTTTGATTACTTTGGAATGTCTCATAATATTTGGCATATCTGTGTGTTTGGTGGTATTTATTTTCATTATACTGCTACTGTCAAACTTCTTGAAGGTGCTCGAGAATATGCTGGATGTCCTGTTTAAAAAAATTGTTTTTTAAATTGTCATTACAAATGAAAAAAACAACAACAAAAATTGTTGAATAGTTGGGATAAATGTTTTTTTTATTTATTTTTTATTTTTTTTTTATTCTCAGAATACCCAAAATAGCATAATCATAACCAATACCTCTTGTTTTGTTGAAAAATTTAAATAAAAAAAAGTCACCTTATATATTGACCTTCTCGAAAACGAAAAAGAAAAAGAAAAAAAAAGAGATTGAAGGTTTCATTGATTTGATTATATCCTAAAATCGTTTTTAATTGTATCCAAAAGCCAATATTCAATAGAAAAAAGAATTGAAATCCCAACAAAACAAAAGTAAACATATAAATTAATAAAATCATCCCACTTGATATCGACATTTTGGGTATGAGTTGATGGTGATATTGGTATTGGTCAACTTTTTTTTTGTAAATTGTCATTTTTTGTTTCAAGCAAAGAGCACTCAACCAAATTCACAGTTGTAGCTGTCCTTATGACCAGACCAATAGTCAATATTCCGAGTATTAGCAGCGTTTCTTTTTGAATCCGGTACTATGTTTATTAAATGGTATCCAACAAGATTGGTATCATTGCTCGTAAATTATTCAACAAACGAATTACCATTTCTTTCTGTAAAGACTTTAGCGGGTGTCATCATCTTTTTCCTTTTCATAATCATCATCCTTCTTCAAGTTTCTTTTCTTTTTCCTTCTTTTTTCTTTTTCTTTTTCACTTTTTGATGCCACACTATCAGTCACCATCACCAACACACTTGCCACAACAACCAATCCAGTAAATGCAAACAAAAAAGGTTTAGAAGATGATGAAATTGCTTTATCAAGTTTTGTTTGGATCATTTTTTATTTGTTTCTTTTTGTTTTTTGTTTTGATGTAGTTGGTTAAAGCAAATTTAAAATAAATTTAAAAAAACAAAAAAAACTAGTAAATTAAATTACAATGCCTCGTTTTTATTAGGTTGTGTATACATAAAAATTCAAAAAAGATTTGATTGGTGCAAAAATGTGTAAATTGTGGGGATTCTTTGTTTTTTATTTTTTTTTATTATTTTTTATTTTTTTTAAGCGCAAACCTAGACTCCAGACATTGTTTTCAAGACTTTTTTGACTCACATAGTAAGATTTGACCAAATTGTGTTCAATTGGAGTTGTAAGTCAAAGTAGCACACATTTTATTTTATTTTTGATACCTGTAATTAGTCAACACCACCAAAAATGTCATTTTCATCTTTTCTCAAAGAATCACGAGCTCAACTCGACAAAGCTGCAGAAAAAGGTCGCAACTATTACAACAAAGATTCGCATTCAATCAACGATTTCAACCCGCTCACCAAAAAACCCAACCAGACCAAACCTGTTGCTGAACCCATCCATGCTCGACCTTTAACAGCTTTAAAGAATCCAAACTCGTTTCCTGCTCCTCCTGTTCATCGTGTTGCTCATAAAAATCCTCCTGTTCCAGCTAGATCGTATAATCATCAACCTAGTCATCAGCCTAATCTCCAACCTAATGTTCCACCTAGAAACCCATCAACTTTCAATTCCAACGACACTCAATTTGACGACGCACCTCCACCGTATTCCCTTACTCCCGTTCCAAACGATCCCAAAAACCAATACGATTTGAGTCTCGAGACTTTGTGGTTCACACAGGACAACCAAAAGTTTCTTCAACTGCCACCTGCTTTACAACAGTACAACTACAAAACAGCGCTTTCTTTATCGACTACTAACCCTACAACCCGCACACTGATTCTCTCTTTACGAGTTTTGCCAACATTAGCCATTGTCAAATTCAAACTGGACTGGGATGCTACAGATCCGCTTGCTACCGTGACGGTTTCTCGTCAAGACGTTGCACCACCTGCGCCGCTTACACAATTCCAGCTCGTACAAGCACAGCAGCAGTTTGGAAACGCAGTTGCAATGTATGCTGAATCTAAACGTGGCACACAGGTCGGTGACGGTGAAAGCATAACGTTGGTCAAACAAGCATTGGAAGCCACGTCAGATGCCATGCTGCCGCAAGGAAATACATTTGGTGCCGTTGTTTACGATTCTTTAACAACAAGTCCTGTTGTTTATAACGACCGTATTGCTCGTGGTGATATTCTTGAACTTGGTTCTGGTCACTGTGGTATCATTGTACAAGTGTCTGAAGACAATCGAAGCGTGGATATACTTCATCAAAGCTTTGAAACATTACAACAAGTACAATCAAGTCATTACAACTTGAATCAAGTCGTTGTTGTTGTTTATAGACCTGTTTGGAAGGAATGGGCTGGTGAACTCCAATCCAATTGGAACTAATAAATAATAATGATAATAATAATAATAATAAAATTGATATTAAACTAGTTACCTTTCAAAATAGCAATAAATTCACTTTCATCAATTAAACCGTCACCGTTGGTATCGACGGAATCCAACAAATCTTTAATCTCGTCGTCAGACATGCGCTCGCCAATCGACTGTAACAAATTCTTGAGCTCTTCTTTTGAAATGAACCCGTCGCCGTTTTGATCAAACACGCGAAACGCTTCCTTCATTTCGGCATCTGCGTCGGTGTCTTTGATTTTGCGCGCCATCAGCGTCAAGAACTCGGAAAAGTCGATGCTGCCGTCGCCGTTGATGTCGATTTCGTTGATCATGTCTTTAAGTTCTGTTTCGCTGGGGTTTTGGCCAAGTCCGCGCATCACTTGTGCTAATTGTTCTTTAGTGATTTTGTCTAATTTTGTTATTAGTATTGGTTTTTTAATTGACGATGATAGTAAAATAAACTTACCTGTGTTTTCCTTAGAAAACAGATTAAAAGCCTCTCGTAGAGACTGGACTTGTTCAGACGTGAGTTCGTCGCTCTAAAAATCATTAAAAGTCATTAAAAACCATTCAAAACCATTCAAAATCATTGGTTAGTGCCTTGTTTTGGCAATTCTAAAATAAAAAAACTCACCATTTTGGTAGTTTTTGTGGTTGGTTTTGTCGCTTGCTAAAAAAAAAGGAATTACTTATTTTTATACTAGTCACATGACGTCACATGACCAAACCAACATCTTTTAAACCTCCAAAACCTTCAAAACCAACAAATTCAACAAGTTTGACAATTAAACAAATAAAGTTGAAATGGGTCTTGAATTCACAGTCGGCATCTATTTTGTTCTCATATACCTCTCAATTCCTCTCGTTTTGCTCTTTTTGCAATGGTTCAACGACCGCAACGACCGTGACCGTTTGAACCACCGAGAACGGGTCATTGTACTAGTTTTAGGCGATTTAGCACGATCTCCTCGAATGTTATACCATACACGAAGTCTAGCAAAAGGCGGATTAGACGTCGATTTGTGTGGATACGACGAAGGCAACCAGATCCTGCCAGAAGTGGCAAACTCGCCTCGTGTCTCGATCCACAGAATTCCCGTCATTTCAAACAAATCAAACAAAAGGTTTATTTTTTTCGCAATTGAAAAAGTGGTTCTTCAACATTATTATTTGCTGAAGCTGTTGTGGAAACTTCGTGATGCTGATTTCTTATTGGTGCAGAATCCTCCTTCTATTCCTACACTCGGTGTTTCCAGATTGTTTGTCTTGTTTTTGTCAAGAAGAACTAAACTTATTGTGGATTGGCACAATCTTGGTTATTCAATTCTTTCTCTTAAACTGGATAAAAAAGAAAAAGATCCTAATAATACCATTAAAGAACAAGATGATGACAACTTAGACCCCCTCTTAAACAGCAAACACCACCCTTTTGTCCGCTTCTACAAATGGTACGAAGGCTTTTTTGGTAACCACGCTTATTGCCATTTCACCGTCACTGTCCGAATGGGCACAGTTCTTCGTCGCCGTTTCAAAATGAGCGCTCGTAGAATCTTGCCTCTTTACGACCGTCCTGCTTTGGATTTCAAACCTCTTAATTATGACGAAAAATCAAAAGTTATTCAAGCTCATTCAAGTAAAGATGACATTTTTGAAAATTGGAATCAAAACGAAAATGAAAAAATCGTCATAACTTCTACTTCTTATACCCCAGATGAAGATATTTACATCTTACTCAACGCAGTTGAAAAATACGATCAATACAAATCTGTCGAATTAACCAATTCAAAGTCATTGAAAAAGGTATCCAAGCTTCCAAACCTTCGCGTTATCATCACCGGCAAAGGTCCCATGCTTCCTGAAATCCAACAATACATTACCAAGACCCTTGAACCCAAACTTAAACATGTCCGTATCTACACAGCCTGGCTGTCTACAGACGACTACCCACTCGTGTTGGCCACAGCCGACGTCGGCGTGTCTTTGCACATGTCATCAAGTGGTTTGGATTTACCTATGAAGGCCGTCGACATGTTTGGTTGCGGCGTTCCTGTGATTTCCGTTTTGTATCCTGCGTTATCCGAGCTCGTCAAGGAAAACAAAAATGGATTGTATATTCGTAACGATAACGATTTGTTTAAAGCACTGAGAACCATTTTTGTGAATGATACCAAGTTGTATCAAACTATTAAGCAGGGTGCTGTTAGAGAGTTGAGAATCAAGTGGGATCATGAATGGAATAAAAAGGTAGGCCCATTGTTTGGAATTGGTGAATATAGACAACGAGCTGACGATGAAGAAAGTGAATCCTCTTCTTCTTCTTCTGATGGTTTTTGATTTAATAATTTAAAATATAATTAATAAAAAAAAAAAAAAAAAAAAAAAAAAAAAATCAAATTTCAGGATATCTCGCTTTTATACTTTCAACAACATGATCCAAATACTTTCCTTTATTCAAATCCTCCAACCTGCCTCCATTATTTTCAACTCTAAACCGGTACGCATCATCTTTATAACAATTGAGCAACGAATGTTCCGGAATGTCTTCCCAACCATACTGGTCCGTGCGTCCCAATATCGAAGCCGTCAAGTATGTCCAGCACCTCGCCGAGTCTGCGTGATGATACCCGCCGCCACCCAGAAACACAGTTGGCAGGTTCCATTTGTCTAAAATATAAGTCTTGATGACTGATTCGTAGTCTGCGATTTGTAAACTCCATTCACGGTGCTCGTCGCGTGCCAACCCGTCACAACCGACCGTCACCACCACACAATCTGGTTTAAATACTTGACAAGCGTACGGATCAATGATTTCTTTAAACACTCGTTCTAATGATTCCCCACTGAATCCACAAAGTGTTGGTATGTTGAGTGTGTACCCAACTCCTGGTTTTTTTTTAATATTATCTTCGTTTTTATGAAAAAAACTTCCACCTCCTTGATACTCTAAAGCTCCATTACTGCTCCCCGGATACACACCAGCACCATACCGATGCACCGACACAACCGCAACTTTGGACGACCGCGTGAACGCCGTTTCGACGCCGTCGCCGTGATGCAGGTCCAAATCGAGGTACAGCACTTTGCCAAAGTGTGTGCGCAGGCGCTGGATACATAATGCCACGTCGTTGGCGTAACAGAAACCAGCGGCTTTGGATTTGCGAGCATGGTGGCGGCCTCCTTGCCAATTGATTGCGACGGGTGCGGGTATTTGTAAAATTGATTGCGAAGAAGAAAAGTTTTGTTCGTTTACTTTGTTTAAAATATAATCGGCACATGCTATAGAAGCTCCAGTAACATACTGGACATACTCAGACACACCTTCAAAATATGGACAATCGTATTCCAATCCAAACTGTTCATACTTTTTATGCAATTTAGTCGTAAACTTTTGTTCATGATTAGAATTGTTTAAAAATGACGTTTGCATGGTTGTTGGTATAATATGATGAGAACCTTCAAAAAATTTGATTCTTTTTGAAGAATTGATGGCTTGATTATTATTATCATCATTATCAAAATTGATTTCTTCATCATCACTATTGACATCACCACCTTTTTCATCCAATGAAAACAAAAAGTCCATGTAATCTTTGTCATGATATTCCGTCAACTTTTCTTTCGTCAACGGAACAACAGGAATCAATTGACATTGTAGCGATTCATTTTCTTTTTTGTTGGTATCATCAATATTATCAATATTGGTATCGCTATTTTCACTTTTTGTCAAGGGTTTGAAAAGTTTGTATGCATAAATAAGTGTATGAACAAGTGTAGCACGACCTATATTTGAAGGAAGTTTATCTGCCAATCTAATCAATTTAACATTACAAGCGTACCCAACTGACCGATGTATTTTTTCTTCTTCTTCTTTTTTGTTTTGATTTATTGTTGATTGGAACACGGCGCGGGGAATTAAAGATTTGCTTGGATTGAGATAATTTCGAACATACCGTCGAACAGGATTAGTAAACAAGCCATTACTTTGGTATCCGTTTTTAAATGTTTTTTTATCATTTTCATCTTTGCCCACCAACTTTTCTTGTCTCATTACTAGCGTAGAATTGAGTTTATGATTTGATCGATCCGGTTTTCTTGATAAAGTTCTGATAGGCGTAGGCGGCGGAACCAAAGTGCGATGAGGTGCTGATGGATTGTTTGACTCTACATTAGACTCGTTGGGCAAATCATAGATTTTGGATTTTTTAAAAGTAAATGAATCAACGATTTTTCGACGCTTGATTTGTTCACGTTGCGTTCTGATGTAGAGGATGCGACTGTTGTCGTCGGCAGGTACATAATCTGGTAAATCAAATTTGACGCGTTTTTTGGTATTATTTTTATTATTGTCGTCATCATTTGTGGTATTGTTATTTACGTTTAAATCATCTATTGTTGTATTACATTCGAAGTCGTCATTAGATTCAAAGGGTATAGATACTTGAGATTGATCCATACATTTTTTTTTCAAAACTGGTTTTCCAGGCTGAGCGTTTGGGTTATAGTGATGGATTATGGGATTGTTGTTTGAAATCTTTTTTGTTGGAGTTTTCAAGTCATCATGATTGGATAGAGATGACAAATTTGGGGTATCGGAATCAGAAAAAAGGTGAAACTTTTCGAAATCGTGGTTTTTCAAAGAAAGTTTTTTAGGAGTAAGTTTTAAAGATTTTGACGGCGACAGTTTTGACGGTGATTTGAGAACAAACGATTTATTAGGACTATTCAAAACCGGAGTACCATCATTAATCATGACGGTCTCAGAAGAAGTAGCATGTATCAACTTGTTATCATTGTTGTTTTCCATGTTGATTTGTTGAAGAAAACTCAAGAGTTGGTTGTGACATGGATGTGTGTGTGTGTGTGTGTGTGTTTACTTTTTACATCAGCGTGACCAGAAATACGCAGAGAGCAAAATAGAAAGTGGGTGAAGGGAAATCAACCAATGAGAAGCGGTTAATTTGGTTATTATTAAATAATGAAACAAAAATCACACAGTTGAAGTCTTGAACCGACTGGAAATGATAATTTGCATTGAAAAACTGAGAAGGCAACGATAATGATGATAGTAGTAGTGATAGTAGTTGAGAAGAAGAAAACTAGCGCATCACATGACTTAACCAGCCGATTACTAAACATTTCATTTGCCACATTACATCACCATTACGTAATTATTGACGAGTGCGCAAGACAAACGAGCTTACATAAGTGTGTCATGACAATTGTTATTGATTTTCGTTATTTTTATCGAACTTATTGATTTAATTGATTTTGATTTTGATTTTGATTCTTTTTTTTTTTTTTTTTGTCTTTAATTTTTCAGCGTGTTGAATCTGTTCCGTTGCTGTCATTGGCCAAAAATCAAAAATTACAAGTAAGCGAAATATTTATGTCTGCGGCGCGCGTGCGAGTACTATTGTTTGTGTGATTTTTGTTTGTACAAAAACGCAAAAGTTCCATTCTTTTGACTAGGCGCAATTTTGAAGAATTGAAAAAGAATTTTTTTTGTTTTTTCAAGATTTCAAGAATTTAGAAAAACATTGATCTCCGCATTTTTTATTTTTTTTGTTTTTTTTATTTTTTATTTTTCTTCTTTTCTAAAACTAACAAAATAGTTTAGAATATAAAAAAAAGAAATAGAAATGAAATATTCTCAATTATTGTCAGTTTTGGCTGCTGCTTCAGCAGTTTCTGCTAACGCTCACCCTGAAATCCACGGTCACCACCCTCATAAACGTGACATCAAGGTCGAATACGTTTATGTGACTGTGGTTGTTGATAATGATGGAAATCCAATCACTGAAACTGAAGTTGGTGAATCTACTATTGCTGATTCTCAGCCAACTGATCAAGTTTCTACTGTTGTTGAAGGTGCTTCTTCTTCTGTAAATGATCAACAAGTTGTTTCTACGGTTGTTGAAGGTGCTTCTTCTTCTTCATCTTCTTCAAATGATCAAGTTTCCACTGTCGTCGAAGGTGCTTCTTCTTCTTCTTCAACTGATCAAATCGTTTCTACTCCAGTCTCTTCAGTCGTTTCTTCTTCTTCAGTTTCTTCAATCGCTTCATCTGAATCTTCTTCATCACCTGCTTCTTCTGGCGATTGGCAAGATGGCGTCTATTCTTGCTCTGATTTCCCTTCAAACCAACAAGGCGTCGTTTCTCTTGATTATCTTGGTTTCGGTGGCTGGTCTGGTATCTACAACCCTGACACTTCAACTGCCGGCTCCTGTCAAGAAGGCTCTTACTGTTCTTACGCATGCTCTCCAGGCATGTCTAAGACCCAATGGCCTTCTGATCAACCTTCCAACGGCGTTTCTGTCGGTGGTCTTCTTTGTAAAAATGGTAAACTTTATCGATCAAACACCAATTATGACTCCCTTTGTACTTGGGGCGTCGGAACTGCCAACGTTGTTTCTGAACTTGACGATGTCGTTTCCATTTGCAGAACTGATTATCCCGGCACTGAAAATATGGTTATTCCAACTATTGTTCAGGGTGGAGCGTCTCAACCTCTTACAGTTGTGGATGAAGCCACTTATTATAGTTGGCAAGGTAAGTCTACATCTGCCCAATATTATGTCAACAATGCTGGTGTATCCCA
>JAJLVH010001002.1:0-11830 GCA_030570155.1 Magnusiomyces magnusii
AGTTCATGGTTAGTTTGTTAATTGAATTATTTGATAAAGAAAAAAAGAAACTATTTGGTCCGAAAGCTTGGAAATCCTAGCATCTTTATACAAACCGAAAAAGCGAAAACAAAGCTGGCTATATCAATAATCAAGACTTATTCTCGAGGACAATAAGCACGGCCAATAGCCCGTAGCTATGTGTCTGTATTGTGATAAAGGCGTTTATTGTTCTTTTTGGGTTGCTTGAAAAATAAAAATATTATTATTGTTATTTCTAATAAGAGTAATTTAATACTGGCGGCGGTTTTAATAGAACAACAGTATTTCTATAACCTATTCTTATGGATACTGTAATAACTATAGGTTATTATTATTATTGTTCTTACTAATCAATGCTTCAAGGAAATAATACGCTGCGGACATGATGTAAGCCGTGAATAAGCGCTTGGGTTTGGATATTTGAATATTTGAATACTTGAATACTATTGTACATTGCTTAAGTGTTTACGGGTTTTGGTTTTGGCTTTGGGATGGGTTTGGCTGAGGCACTGAGGCAGACGGCTGAAGCGAGACATTAGTATGATCCGGAATCAGGTGATTTGATTGACTTAAATTCGGCTGGTTTAAATTCGACTGGTTTACAATTGGTTGAACAAACCTGGAATTTTCAAGAAACCCATAATGTTCAATTCCATTGCTTAAACCATCATTTAACCCATTCTCCAGCTTTATTCTCTTTGCGTCATGTTCCGATTCTTCCAACCTCTTTTTCTTTTCTTCCATCCGTATCTTCTTTCTCATAGCCTTTTCCTGTTCCTTTTCTCGCTTTCTTGCCTCTCGTTTTTCCTTTTGTTCTTGCGAATTTTTCATTCGTAAACATCGATCACAAACAAAGTGCTCTTTGGTATCTCCATTTTCTTGTTCACTCTTTCTCGCAGCTTGCAATCTATCAATTTCTCCGTCTCTCAAATGTTCAACATGTAACCACACGTTGCAATTCAAACACTCAACAACAGGTTTTTCGTCATCATAATTGGTTCCATAAACTCCACAATAACAATCAAAATACCATCCTCTTTTTCGATTAATCAAATTCTTTCTTTTTTCTTCTTCCTTTTCTTCTTCGTCTTTGGATTTAAGAGTTTGACTAGCTTTTTGTTGTTCCGCTAATCGACTACTGCTTCTTGTTTTGATTTCTCGTTTTTCTTCCTTTTCTTCTTTTTCTTCTTCTTCCTTCTCGTCATCCTTCACTTTTTTTTCTTCTTCTTCAACTTCATTTCCTTCCCTCCCTTTTTCTCTTCTTTTTTCATCTCGAACTCTTAACCTCTTTTCTCTAGCTTTAAGTATTTGCTCTTCAATCATCATATCCTCAAACTGTTTATTCTTCTTTTTTATTTCCTCAACATCATGCTCCTTACGAGCTTGCCTCTCTTCAAGTCGACTCGATTTCTTCCTGTGAACCACCAACATTTGCTTTTCCCGCATCTTGATTCGACTGCGCGCATTCGCAATCCGTCGCTCTTCATTGTCTTTCAACACTGGCAACAGTTGATTGCTCAAATACTTGCAAAACTCTTTATCATATGTGTTTCGACTTTTTTTCAGTACCTTGATAAATTCTTCCCAATCTTGTAAAGTCACACAAACGCATTTCCAAACTTGTTCGTCTGTCGGAGTTTCCGTAGCAAGAACTTGGCTTAAAGATAATCCAGTTGAATTTGATTTTCCTCTCTTGCCTCTAACTTTCCATGCAGCTTCCATTGCTACACTCAGTTCTTTGCGACGATTAGGTTTGACCAAAGCTTTGGAATCAACCAACGAAAGATCTGGAGGTTTGTCTTCAACATAATATAACCGGTTATCATCCAACAAATAATAAACTCCAAATTCGCCTTTCCAGCCCACTGGATCCACGCGAACAGTTGACATGGCAGCATCTTGGTCTTGTGCAAGTGTCCACTCCACTTTATCTCGGAATGAAGCACTTAGAGACACAAACCGAGATAGTTGGAATAAGATTTTAATTTTTTCAATTGAATCCATTGCTTCAAATCTATTAAGTTCATCTTCATCAAGAGAAAGTCCAAATGGGTTTTTATTTTTTTCATCTTCATTATCTTCTTCTTCCTCTTTTTTATTTTTGTTCTTATTCAATTGTTTATTGAAAATCGACCAAGCAAAAGTGTCGACAGTTTCCAAATTGATATCTTTTTTAACATGTGACAACAACAAGACCAAGTTTAAATAAATTTTAGAGATTGTAGGAAAAAAAATGCCTAATGAACCTATCGAATTTAAATTTGAATTAGATGACGACACGCCTACCAACTCTTCTTCCAACAACTCGACATCGACATCTTCATTATTGAGTTTCAACAATTTTCTGAAAAACGAAAGAAATTGAAACAGTTGAGCAAACTCTGGAAGGTTCCGGATTTGAGAAAGTAAATGTTGATGTTTGGGTAAATCTAATGGTAAATGTATTGTATGTCTACCAACCATTTTTTTATTTTTATTTTTATTTTTTTATTTCAGTTGTGGTATTAATGCTGGTATAAATTATGTATTTTGTTTCAGACTTTTTCAAATAAAATTGAAAAATTTGGAGGTTTTGTGTGTGTGTGTGTGTGTGTTTTTTTAAAGGACACATCAAAGGCCGGGTAAAGATATAAATATACGATGGTTAAACAAGTTTCATAAAAAGATACATTTTTTTTAAAAAAAACGTGATTGAATTGATTTGAGACATGGATTGCTTATTTTACAAATATTTGCTTAATTTACCAATATTGATAATGAATAGATTAATCAGTAGATAGTATTATAAGGAACGGACCAAAGATAAGAAATAGGCGCATTGATTGGACTGAACCATGTGCGTATGTTTATAAGCCAAGACCATAAGAATCTGAAACCTTTTTCTTACCATTCACCAAAAAAGCAAATAATTAGATAGACTTGAAAGAGATTTGAAGATATAAAATGTCCAAAAAACACGAAAGCCCAAGTATTTTCAATTCACCCAAACTGGCAGCCTTGTCGCCTCGTTTACAAGGCATGTCGCCCAAACTGCGACCGATTGGCAGTCATGACAAGTTTGTGTCTACAGGCCGTGGAGGAGCAGGTAATATTGAGTCTATTGCCAACACGGTCGACATGTCGCCTCGAATGGTTCCAGCTGAAGAAGCTCGCAGCCAAACAAGTCAGCATCATCAAAAGGTGTTTACTACAGGACGAGGTGGGGCTGGCAATATGAGGTCTTCAGAGTCACCAAGCTCGTTTGCTGAAGCTGAAATGTCTACGCAGCAGATTCGAGATGATGATGCTTCATTGACGAGAGAAAAGAGTAATACTCCTGTTTCTGTTAAGAGTGGTGGTGGTAATGACAGTAATAATGTTCAGTCTCATTATACGGGATCGATTGGACGTGGAGGATTTGGAAACGTGAAAGCCACGCAGCACCAGCATCACCAGAACGAAAGCAATCACAAGTCTATTTTGGACAGAATGAAGGATTCGCTTAGGAACCATTAATTGAATTAGTTTAGTTTGTTTTAGTTTAATTGATTTAGTTTAATTTTTATTTATTTATTTATCAATTTATGGCTGACTGTTGTAGACAAAACACTGTTTTAGTCCCACGGCTTTCTACAACACATTTGTTGACATTCGTCACCAACTTTAACTGTTATCAGCAACAACAACAAGAAATGAAAGTCACCATCAAACAATGGAATTCGGCTGCCAGCTGGAAATGGAACGCACCTGACGACGAAGTATGTGGAATTTGCAGAGTCCAGTTTGAAGGCACTTGTCCGACTTGTAAACAACCAGGCGATGGATGCCCGTTAAGTGAGTATATACATGAACCTATTCTATTGATCCATCTATTAACAACATAAAGTCATTGGCTCTTGTAACCACTCGTTCCACATGCACTGCATGCTCAAATGGCTCGACACTGAAACTTCTCAAGGCCTTTGCCCAATGTGTCGCCAGCCTTTCACAACTGCGCATTAAGTCTTTAAATATGATTTCCTATTTAAGTAATCTTTAGATCCTTTAGATATAAAGCCCTAACCCTGGCTCTACTTTTCTTTTTTGCCAGCACCGGCACCATCACCTTCTTGTGAATCGTGTAATTCCATAGTCAATTCTACATATTTTACATGCTCACATTATGCCTCTAGTCGTCAATCCAACCGGCCCGAGAAACCTGTATTCACCGTTATCACTGGTCCCGGACTCGGACATTGGCTTTGGTCTTGATCTTTCGGTCCAAATCACGTCTATTGAGGCATGGGGTAAGTTGAACTAGTCATTATCTTCAAAACCTTCATTAACTTGTTTAGATGCCAGTATCTACATTGGAACTTCAAATGGTGAAATCCTCCATTTCTTTCGTGACCTTTCTTCCGTAAGTATTATCAATTATCAATAATCATTAATCAGTCAACACTAACACCTTCATAAGCCTTCACTTTCATACTTATTAGCTTCTCGTCAAAAAACCCACCCTAAAAAAATAAGACCTGCATCCAAAATCATAGTCCTTCCATGCCTTTCACGTGCAATCGTGCTATCGGTCTCTACTGCCTCAGTATTCACTCTGCCCGAATTCGCACCCGTCAGCGGAATCGGCTCTTTGCGCGACATCAACGACATTTGCCGAGACTTTGATGACCGCACTTTGACCGAAACCGATCCTGCTTTCGTTTCCCAAATCCAGGACCAAGGCGCTTTGGTCTCTGTTTGCACTAAAGCCTCCATTCGTTTTGTTCGTGTGCTGCCTCATGCCTTGAAAGCTGAGCGAAAAATCGATTATCCAAGTGCTATTCTGGGGTTCCAAAGATCAAACTTTGCGTTGGTGGCTAATGCTAAAAGTTATGATTTGGTAGATCTGCAAAACCATCAAAAAATCCCTTTATTTGAAATATCTACAGGGTCAAATCAAAACAATAATAAAGAAAATAATGATACCAATGAAAATGATAATGATACCAAAGACGATGAAAATAATAATGATATTGACGAAGATAAAAATAAAAATAACCAATTGAAACCAATGGTGTGTCCAGTAGGTACTGACGAATTCTTATTAACAAGCGGCACAACTTTAGATGAACCTGCCATGGGATTAATAGTAAACACCGATGGCGACATTTCTCGTGGAACAATAGCATGGCCCAAATACCCATCCTCAGTTGCTGTCGATTACCCATACGTGGCTTCCGTCATTGATAACCAAGTCCAGTTTTATTCTCTTCATGACCAAGTTTTGGTGCAGACTATAGAGTATCCTTCAAAACCTTGTGTTTATTCCGTCTCGGCGCCGATTTCTCAAGCATATTCGCCTCTTATTGATAAAATCAAAATGGTGCCATTAAAGGAAATGTTGAGTGAAGAAGAAAAAAAAGTATTTTCACCATCACAACAAATTCGCTTACAAAAAGAATCTACTTATGCAGAATCGTTATCCATAATCTCATCTTCTCTCTTTGTCTATTGTCGCGAGTCCGGTATCGAGTGTTTATTATCGTCTCCCCGAATCTTTCATTTAGAAAACCTAATCATTGGCCAGCACCGCATGGACGAGGTCCGCGACGAAATGCCCACAATCGACGTTTCCACCGAACGCGCGTTTGTCGAGATTGAGTATCTTGGGCTATTGGTTGGGCTTGGGTACCTGTTTAACGGAGATTTTGAAGACGGCGCCAGTTTTTGGTTAGAAGGAACGTTGGACCCACGGATGGTGATTTACGTGTTTGACAAAGAGAGCGTGCAAGGCGAATTGTGGACTTTTAATGGACTGGTCAAGTTTATTGGAAGCGTTGTTGATAAATTGAGTGAATTGAAGAAAAAGTTTGAAAGTTTTTCAAAAAATAAACCTTTACAATCACCCAAAAAGTCTAAAAAGTCTAAAAAGAAAAATAAAGAAAATGAAGAATCTACCAAATACCAAAAGGCTTGTCAATGTTATGGATACTTTTTAAGCGAATGGCTTAAACGACGAGAGTTAGAAAGCGTTGTTGATAAACCAAACGTTTTTTATTCATTAGAAGTTGCATACCTCAAACATTTGTTATATCAACAAAAATATTTTCACAAAAACGATAATACTCAAGAATTTGAAACAAACTTTTATGACTTTTTACAAAATGAAGTTATTGAATCTACAGATACCGCATTACAAATCTTGGGTGAGCATCATAAATACTATGGCCAGTTTGTATTATACCAAAAGCTTGGACACGAAGAAGAAGCATGCTCCTTATGGAAACGGATACTAGAAGGAGAAATCCAAGACGTTGAATTTACGCAAAATGAGCTCGATTTCGCACACTATTTACAACACGAATCGAGCAACAAACAAGTGATTTGGAAGTACGGACTGTGGCTAGTCAACCGGGTTCCGGAAATTGGGCTACCCGTGTTTGCGCACCACACAAGCAAAGAATCGTCATCATTAATAAAATTTGACGAAGAAACGGTGTTGGAGGAACTTAAAAAGTTGGCTGATCATGAGCCGTGGCGCAAGTTTTTAAAGATTTTGGTGTATCAACGGCACCGAGCATCGTTACAGTCGCAGTTGATTGAACTGACGGTGGACGGGTTACTGGATAAACTTGATGTCAAAGGACAAGGAAGCACGAGGGCTGCACAAGTTAGAGAAGGAATTGAGGAATGTAATGGTGAATATAAAGTATTGCAGTATCCTAAACGAGGATATGTTGAGTTTTTACAAAACAAGACTGATTTGTTGAAACTTGAGTTGATTAAAATGCAAGACAGAAAAAACAACAATAATCGAGATGAAAAAAACAAAAAACAAGATTTGATTGAAGTTAACAAAATACGAATTGATTTGTTGAAATTGTTGATGTTTGATGGAAACTATGATGCCAAAGGAATGCGAGACAAGTTGGAAACGAGTGGAGCCAATGAAATTTTGATTGTGGAAATGTGTGTGATTTATAGTCGATTACAAGATTACGAAAAGTGTATTGAAACGTGGGTTCATACATTACTGGATTTGGACCAAGCGATTGAGTATTGTCGGTATGGACAAGTGACGATCAAAAGGTTAATGAAGAAGAAGAAGAGCAAAGAAAAGACAAGTGATAAACATGAAGAAGATGATCTTTTGGAATACCCACCAGTTGCAAATGAAGAGATTCAAAGAAAGTTGTTTGGAATCTTGTTTGATGTCATTTTAACATTTGGAAACGAGGTTTCTACGTCAAAGCCAGAACCTTTCAAAATCCAAGAACTTTACATTTGCACGTTACTAGAAAAATATGGTCATTACTTGGACACAACAACCGTTTTGACCAAGCTTCCAAACGACTGGCCGCTCGACCGTGTCAGCAAATGGTTGCGCAACGCGTTACGCCAGCTGCTGGCACAAAAGTCTAAAAGCGTTTTGGAAAAGAGTGTGGCAAGAGCTGAGAATTTGAATGTGTCGGGTGTTGAAAAGTATTGGACAAAAGTAAAGAGTGGAAATTGATTTTTTATTTTAATTGATTTTAATTTACTTTAACCGAGATGGTGGATAATTTTTCAAAAAGAATAATCAAAATCTCAATGACTTTGGAACCTTTTTGTATGGCAAAAACAAATAACAATAAGTAAAAAATCAATTGAATTTTTCTTTGTAAACATCAGTAATAGAACCATTTAATTGAATGACGACAAGCATTAATAACCACAATCTGTGATGAAATCGAAGTTTTTTTCTTTAAATTTTATTTATTCATTTTTTATTTTATTTATTTATTTTTTATTTTATTTCTTTATTTTATTTACTTTTATTTTTTTTGTTGAGCATTGACCATGTCAACAAAAGTAAACAGTAACGTGAAGATTAAAAGATGTCGGTTGAACGATTGGATATACGAGTTTCAGTTACTGAAAGTCGATTTCAATTACTTTTTTTTATTTTTTTATTTTTTTATTTTTTTATTTTTTCATTATTTTAAAAAAAAAGGAAAAGCGATGGTTGAATGGTTTGATGTTTTGATCAAAACTCAAACTCAAACTCTAAAAAAAATTTAAAACTTTTAAAACCCAATCAACAAAAACGAGGTTTTTGGATAAATTCTCGAACGGAAAAGTACATTAACCAAATAACCATCAACAAAATGAGAATCGTTAGCTAAACGTTGATAAAAAAACGCTAAACTGAAAAAAAAAAAAAGAAAAAGAAAAAGCTTAGTTAACGTGAGAAAACGAATGAGTGTGTAGCGAGTATACTTCTTTTAGTCGAAAACTGTTCACGTTTGTAATTTTCAATTTATTCTAGCATTAGTTCCCTATAGTACTGGGTTTCTTTTCTTTTTGTCTGTCTTTTTTTTTTTTTTTTTTTGGTTTAGTTTAAAAAAGAAATTCAGGCTTTGATATAGATAATTCGAAACTCACTACTAAATAATATACTGTACACAATTAGAAATACCAACACTTGAAAAAGATTTGTTGTTGTATGATAAATCATATTTATTAAATTCAATAAATAAGCCTCCAGTATTTTGTATATTCGCTCCTCGACGGACATAAACAAATTAGTACTTTAAACTTGCATGAAATGCTTCAAGACAAGAGAAAAAACAAAATAATATTCAATACTTGATGAAATATGAACATTTTGAAAATAACATGATTCCAGTATCAATTTCGCCTCGTCTGTTTCTTCTGTTTATTCATTCTTACATGATATGGAAAACGTATGATGATGAATATTTATAAATGTTTTTGTGGTACTATTAAAAAAAAAAACTTGCTACAACAGTAGTGCAAAAGCTTAAAATATAGATAAAAGTCAATAAAAACGATTAAAAATGCATAAACTGAGGCTATTATTCGACTTTGGTTTGAGTTTTAACGAATTTCAAAAAAACGTGGTTTATATTTCAAAGTTCCGGTTATCAATAAGCAGTGGCCATAGCGTTTAAAAAGCGTAAAACCAGCAAATCCAGCGTTGGGTCAATTCATATGTGAAAAACCATATGGTTGAATGAGTAAAAAAGCAATTTTGTAAACAGAGATTTCCAATTCATTTATTTTTTTGAAAAAAAAAGTTTAATCTGTACATTTTTCTTTTTTAAACAATGCTTATTCGTTAATCGTAGGTTAAAATAACTTTAAATGAATGAATGAATAAATAAATGGGCCATTTTCATCACATTTTCATCCTATTTTATAATTAATTTACAAACTCAATGAAATGCTTGCTTATTTTAATGTAATTGATCTTCATTAGTAAACTTGGTTGACTAGTGCCGTGAAGCCTTCAATTCTATTTTTTTATTTGGTAATTACCATTATTGTTTACGTTAACAAACGAAATGAAATGGGCAACGTGGGGTTATTATAAAACAATAATACCCAAAAATATCCATATCTATTTGACTTTTCTTATCAACACTAGAGTACAATTCATTACAACCGTTTTCCAGTTATTGCCCAAATTTTAAAAATGAAACACCGCCTCGCCAACCATTTTTTTTAGACTTTAATGCATACCCGTAAAGGATGAAAACCTTCAAGTATAAAAAAAACAAAAAGCGACTCGATAGTGTCCGAAATACTTGTACACTACGCTTTTTTATTTTTATATTTATTTGACAAGTCTGCTTACAATAGTAGTTTGAAAAAAAAAAAAAAAAAAACAAGAAATATTTGAAGCGTTGATGATGAATTTATCAATTTGTAATTTACAGACAATTCTGATTGGCCAATAATAAACAGCACTAAATTACATAACAGTCCTTACCTAATCCTGACTAAACATTGACTCATCAGGCAATCATCCGCGCCCACAGACATAATCCCTCAGCCAAAACCAGCAATTTTCGCGCTAAAACAAGTTTATCGCTCAATTCTTTCAACCAATCCACCGTTTCTGGTGCAAGCTTCAGCTCAAAACTGCTGCGTTTAACTATTCCAATTCAATAATACCGTCAAAAAATGGCTTCTCATCAGAATCCAACCCTCTTGACTCCGTTCAAGTCTTCAGAAGTTAATGGTACGTGTGTTGTTGATTTATGTATTGAAATATCGAGATCGATTTGTTGTAAATACTAATTCAAACCGCGTTTTTTTGTAGAAAACTTGGAAGGCAATATTCTTCGTTTAAAACTGATTCAAGCGTTTCAAACTGGTTCTAGAGACGAAATCGATAACATCATCGACTCTAATTCTCAATATATCAAGTTATCGAGATCTCAAGGTGCTTTAGGTCCTCATGATTTATATGTGCTTCATATTGCTGTTCAAGTAGCGTCGTTAGACGAAATCCGCCATTTGGTGACAAAATACCAAAACTCCCCAGCTTTTGATCTTAATGCTACTGAACCTCAATCTGGAAATACTCCTCTTCATGTGGTTGCTATTTATGGCCGTGATGACGTCGTTATGTATCTTCTTTCGTTTGCCGATTCTATTAATGATACCATAGTTAATTTCCAAGGAAAACAAGCCGTTGAAGTTGCTCGTACTCCTGAATTGGCCGAAGCAATGTTGGTTGTTAGAGCTCAATACGTTGAAAAAATCACTGCTACAATGAGTCAAGCCTTTCTTTCTTCTAATATTCCTGCGCTTGAATCTCTTTTTTCAAATCCACGCGCTGCTGCTCTTCTTGATATCAATGCCCAAGACAAAACTACAGGCTCTACTTATCTTCATGAATTTGTCCGTGCCGGAAACGTTGCAATGGTCCAGTTCATTTTAAACCACGGTGGTGACCCTCTTCAACGAAACTCTAAAGGTGTTTTGCCGATTGATCTTACCAAAAATGATACCATTCGTAAAATGCTTAAAACTTCTACAAAATCTCAACAAGTCATTGTTCAATCTGCTGCAATGTCTCCTTTGACCATGAAAAATAGAAACCAAATCGGATTACCCCAATCTCCCGAGTCTCCGCGTTCCCATGGTCCTACTGATAGTATTTCTTCCGACCATCCTTCTTTATTGGGCCCTCCTCCAATTATGAAGGGTTTTTTGAAAAAGTATACAAACTTTACCAGTGGCTACAAACTTCGTTGGTTTGTTTTAGAAAACAACGTACTCAGTTACTATAAACGCCAAAATGATACCGAAAGTGCTTGTAGAGGCTCTATTAATATGAGACAGGCTCGTCTTCATGTTGATTCCACTGAAAAGTTAAGCTTTGACGTTATTTCAAGTACTTCTGTCAAGTTTCATTTAAAAGCAAATCACCCCATTGAAACTAGTAGATGGGTCTGGGCTTTGACGAATGCTATTCAATACGCCAAAGACGAAGAAAAGCTTAAACGTCAACAATCTAACCACAAAAGATACCAAAGCAATAGTTCAAATATCATTAAATCTACTAATGCCGATCCCAATTCTGGTCGCAATAATGACAATTATCCCACTCCAACTCTCTCCAACACCACTAATAGTTCTATTCCTGCTGGTTATGCTGCTCATCGTACCACAAGTTCTATTTCTTCCAGACCTCAGTCCTTTATTACTGACGAAAACGGAATCAACAACAATGTTGCTAAATTGGTGCAAATGAACAATTCTGAAATCGAGCGCCGCGGAAATTTTGATAAAGACGAAGAAGACGGAGAAGATGATGACGATGACGATGATGAAGATTTTGTCAGTCGTGATGATCCTCCTTATACTTCGGAAATCAAATCTGCTGAAGATTCTATTGGTATTGGATTAAAAAGTATTGAATTGGTTTTGTCTTCTCTTTCAACTAGTTTGGTTAATGAGTCTCTTTCTACAGAAGAACTTCAAAAGAGTATTACTAGTCTTGAACAAGCCGTGAATATGATTAATACACTCATTTCCCAGCACATGTCTCACGTTAATA
>JAJLVH010001003.1:0-11829 GCA_030570155.1 Magnusiomyces magnusii
ATATACATTCTCAGGTGACAGTAGTTGCCTAAATAGAAAAAATATAAGAGGTCTTACCCGGATTCGAACCGGGGTTGGCGGAATGATCTAAACATTATTTCAGAATCCGCAGTGATAACCGACTACACTATAAAACCTTTTCTTGCTGATTTAAGAAATCAACCCTTCATGTAACGAGACGAAGCATAAACATGGGATCTAGTTGAAGCACAAAATTTAAGATGATAAGTGAAGCACAAAAGATAAGACAATAAGCGAAGCACAAAATCTAAGATGATAAGTGAAGTACAAAAGATAAGACGAAAAGCGAATAATACATGCAAGAGATATCCCAACGAAAAGAAACACGAACCTGATGACCAAGACCAGGGCGTGTACTGCGAGCCATCAAACGAGAAGGTTTGTTGGGAAATTGAAGTCATGAATCAATGAACCAACACACTGGAGCCATGAACCAGTGATAACCACAAACGAATATAAATACGAGTCGAAATTCTCAGAAGAAGAAGTTTTAGTTGAACATCAAGAAATTAGTCAAAAAATACTCAAGACTGTACTATCAAGTTACGATCCTAGTTTAGTTAATACATGTTTATTTTATCTTTTTATCCTTCCATTTTCATCAACTTCAACTCTTAAAAGCTCTAAGTCTATCTAAGTAAGTATGGGAACGAGGCGGGTTGTGACCTAAGAACACAACAGGGTTGAGTCGTCAACAGCTGCTTTAACTGTTTGATGGTAACACTCTGTGCCTTGAAGTTGATGACAAACAATGTCATAATCGCGCAAATTGCACGTAGTGTTTTTTAAGTTTTTTAAATCTTTTTTTGTGCTTGGTTCCATTTCGACATTGATTTTCCAATTGGCGAATCCGGTACCATGCTCTTTAAGTAGTATCTAACAGGATTGGTAACACTTAGGTTATTCAGCAAGCGAACTGCTTTGCGTGTGGCCATGAATTCAATTCTGATTCGGTATGACATTGTCGCTTTTTTTTTTTTGTAAAAACTTCAACTGGTGTCGTTTTATAGGTTCCAAGAATCTTCCGCAAGGCCATGTTCTTGCATCACCTCGAGTTTCTTCCTTTCACTTTCTAGCATCTTGTGTTGCCAAATTTCAATATCATATTCGAAGATCTAACAGTGTATTTTTTTATACCAAAAGTTGTTCTCAACAAAAATTTCAACAAGCACATAAAACACAGTTTTAGCAAAAGAATATAACACAGTAACTTTAAAAATTTTTTTTAAGTAAGCGGATTTAGCTCAGTTGGGAGAGCGCCAGACTGAAGTTCAGTTCAGTCAACTAGTTATCTGGAGGTCCTGTGTTCGATCCACAGAATTCGCAATTCTTTTTTAAACATTTTTTTTTTTGAATGTAAATTGTTTAAAAATGAGTTTGTTTTTTATATTTTTCAATTGTGATCAAAGAAAGAGTTTTTATTTACAATTTGGAGTTTGCAAAAAAAAAAAAAAATGCTACGTTGAAAGTTCATCATCATGGATATGCCCTAAATTCCTGACTTGACCTTCATGTACCTCAACATCAGTATCAACAGTCGCAACATTTTCTTCCTCTTCACTCACTCCTTTATAGCTGTTTTCTTCTTCTCCGCTCCTGTTTTCGTGTTCATGATCGTAATCATCATTTCCATCAAAACTTTCATCTTCTCCATCACTGGACTCGTATTCACCATGTCCGATGTGTGACTCTTTATCTTCATCGTATTCGTCGTCGTCGTCAAGTTCTGATTCGTATTCTCCGTGCCCGATTTGGGACTCCGTCTCATCGTCGGAATCACTGTCCTCATAGGAGCTGCGTTCTTCTCCATCATCCTCTTCATCGTAGTCACCTTCCTCATCGTAATCATCAGAGCTGCTAAAATCAGCACCGTCACTGTTACCATGACTGTACTCACTTGCCGATAAATTATACTTCGTTTTTTCCGGTATGGACTCACCGTCAAATTCTGCTCCCGGTAAGAGGGCCCCATGACTTGTAGCTGCTGAGGAGAGACTTGTAGAAACGATCGCTCCACTTGTTTCTGCTGCATTCGTACTTCCTCCAGCTGCTGAAGCTCCCGATCCGAGAGTGCTGAAGGTGGGTTGCTGCTTGGGTGATCCAAATACACTTGAGCTGGGGGAATTTGCGGTTGTATCGTTTCCACGTCCCTTTTTCCTAAAAGAATTGCCACTGTCAGATTTTGCTTCGTTATCACTTTCATCAGATTCCAACTCACTCAAATCAGGTATTGGCTCTTTCCAATATGTCAGATCGGTATACGTTTCCTGTCCCCTAAAATAGCCTGCTGGCGGAAAAAAATGGTCAACCAAATCAGAAATTGAAACATAAGAGCTTTTGTAACCAGAAAGTTCCAATAGCTCTAAATGAACATCTCCGTTAGGGTTGATGGTAAAAATTCTTGAAGAAGGTATTCCAACTGATCTATAAGATAATGCGTCAGTAATTCTATTTCCGAAACCTGCGTAAAAAGGTGTCTCGTCTAAATCTCCGTATAAATTTTGGATATCTCTCAAGCAAGCCATTTTGAAAACTTCGGGCTTCTTCATAATCACTTCCCTTTTCAAAGCAGCCATTGTTCTGTCGGGAGAAAGAATAACAGGTCCATCAGGCAACCTAAATCCGTCTTGCGCAATTCCTTTCAAATAGTACCTTGTAGAATCAGCTTGACCAACAGATCGAGCAGTCAAGTACATAATATGGTATCCATTACTTTCGATATCAGTAAATAGTTTTCCAACGCCTGGGTGAGTCCAATCTCTTCCAATCATAGCCAAAACATGACCCAATGCATCTGACTTTGTGATAGTACCGTCAATATCTGAAATTACAAGAGGTACGTCGTATTTCCAGTAAAACATTCGAGCATTACATTGAGCTTTGCTTTGAAGCACCGTGAACGATACATCATTGCAGCCAGGCCGCAGGTTTAAAGACTTGAGCTGATCAGATGTTAGTCGCAAAGTTTTTGCAAAAACACGCTCACCTTTTCCGTATTCATCGTCACTTATATTGCCTGAAGGTGGAAAACTGGCAGCATGTGAAAACCTGTTTGGAGAGCCTGATGGTGTAATATTAATATTTTCTTCAGTCCCACCTTCATCAGAACCATAGTCCAAAAAGCTTTCTTCGGGTGGAGCAAAGATTCTTAAATGCCCTTCATGGTCTCTCTTCATGAGATCATTCATATTTGTTTCACCAAATTCTTCAGCCAAAATTCTTTTAACAAGTTCATCAGATTCTTGAACTGCAGCTTTTCCAGATTTGTAACCAGTCATATCCATGACTACATCACCGTTGCCAGCGATCTTTGAATTGATATTAATAGTTTTCAGTTTTCTAGAAAGTTGTTTAGCTCTTTCCATTGCTTGTTCGCGAGTCATTGGCGGGCTTCGTGATCTTGAAAAGTCGGGTGAAGATTCTGAAAATTGATGGTTTCTTAAATAAGGACGCTGATCCCGAGATGGAGTTGAACCGTTTGTTGTTTCGTTTCCAGCAGATTTGGGTATATTGTTGGCAAAACTTGGACTTGGAGAACGAGACCTGGATTTATCCAAATCCAAAAAGTCAGGCTCTGTATCGGATGGCGAGTCATATGCTGACGGTGATCTGCTTCTACTTCGAGGCGAACCAATTGGCGAAGAAACTGGAGAAATGACAGGAGAAGTAACGAGATATGAAGGAACAGAACCTTCAGTTTCGAAAACAAAAAACGCCTCACCGCCATCGCCAAGTTTCATAGGTAAATCGACCTTTTCGTCATTGACTCTGAATTCAACCTATAACAAAAAAAGTATCGAGTCATGATATTAGTACACACGGCTTTGTTTTTGTCAAATCATTGTTGTTGTGTGAAGTAAATATACAACAGAAAACACAAAAAATCCCAACAAACCCAGAATAATACATACTTTCTTTTGAGAAGGTCTCAATAATTGAAACTTTCCAAATCGAATATGAAAAGGAGAGCATGTAAGTTCGCCTGAAAACCAAAGTGTTAGCTATGAACAAAGAGAGAATATACAAATAGAACTTACCATTTTCTTGTTCGACGACGATGATGTCAATTGCACCACTCAAAGTTGCAGGGTTTATAGAGTTCCAAGTCTTGGACACCGAATCAATAGCTCTTCCAAAAAGATTCATGATGCTTGTTTTTAAATTTCTTGAATGTCGTGAACTACGAAATAAATAAATAAAAACAGGAATTTCTGCGATATTTATAGAAAAATTGAAAACTCAAAATGGCAGAAAAAGTTCAAAACCAGAAATGTCAAAAATCAAATCAGGTTGGCAAGGCTGTATTAGTCATGTGATATAACTATGCAATTGCAGCGTTTGCGGTTGTAACAAAAGCGGAGGTGGTAGGTGTAGATTAAGAGACTCATCCTGTTATTCACTCTGCCCAGTTGAAGCCTTTTTGTTGGAAGAAAGAATGAAAAGTCGCAGTAGCTGAGCGTTCATTGTTTAGAGGAACAAAATAGTTTGCAAGGATTTGAACTTGGAGGCCATTAAGTGAAGCCATTCTTGTCATCGTGTGTGTTTTCATCTGTCTTCTGAACCAATCGGTTTTAACACTGGTTTTCTTTGATGGCCTCCAAGTTCAAATCCCTGTAGACCATTTTTATCCAATCAGAAGTCGTAGCTTGTCTTTCGTCAAGCACCAATGACGTAAGCGTTGGCACGCGAAATCTGGGGATTTCCGTCAAAAATCCGGGGTCGGTGTATGCAAATATTGTTATTATCATTGTTTCTTCCAATAAAAGTATTGACAAAGTTGCTGATGAACCATGAAAAGATTTGTCAGGAGTCGGCGGTTCATCAGCAAGTACTGTTTTTTTTTTTTAGCATTCAACACAACAAATTCAGGTCCATGAGTATTTGATATTGGTTAAAATTTTGAAATAGAAATGAACCGTTTTTTTGCTACAGAAAAAGAAACAAAAAAGTAGACCTTTGTCAACCGTGAATTTATTTCAATTGAAAACAATTTTACTTCTAATTCAAAATTCAGTTCTAGTTATCATTCCACTATTAATAATAATAACAATAATAATTACAATGATGAACATAATTTAGTATCTGACAGTTTTTCGTCTTTTTATTCTTCATATTCTTTCTTTTCATAAATAAATATAAGTAAAAAACAAAAGAAAAAATAAATGAATTAGTTACCACTTTGGAAACAATCTAATAATAATCATCGCCCCAACAACAGCCGCAATGATCCCAACCGTTGCCCAAATATAAAACATCCACCCGATCGCCGCGCTTTTCTTATAGGACGCCATTTTCTTGCCGACTACGTTCATGGACGTCGCAGACTGTTCCAGCGCGTCTGAAGTCTCATTGAGCACGTGCGTGTCTGTTGCCACTGAGGCTCGGAATTTGAGCGCGTTGGCTTTCATGGTTGATACTAAAGACAACACGTCGCGTGCTATTGTATCTTGGATATTTTGTTGGACCAACACTTTGTCTTCGTCAGTTAATTTAGAACCTGAACTTGTAGATGAAGAACCAGAGGAACCAGATGTAAACAATGAATTGGTATTTTTTCGGTTTCTGAATGCAAACGTTCCAGGAATGGCAAACGCAGAGTCATCGTCATAACTATTTTTATTTTCGTTTTTATCAGTGTCGTTATTATCACTACCTGAATTCAGTTTTTTTTCTAAAGCCTCTTTTTCAGCAGCTTCTTTTTCCGCAGCTTTGGCAGCTTCTTTGGCAGCCTTTAGGTCTTCAAGCTCACGCACCCTGTCACGTTCTTCAAGCTCACGGTCTCGCACTCGTAGACGCAGGTCCATAGTTTTTGCGCCCAGACTTGTTAAGCGGGCGTTGTTGAGATGGATTGGTGTAGGTTTAGAAACGGTGGGGGTGCGGATTTGAAGAGGGGTGGTTTGTTTATTAGTTGGGTCGATAGAAATAGATTTAGATGTGGTATGGCTTTTAGTATTATCTTCATCACTTTTAACGTTTGTAGACTTTGAAGAACTTGAACCTGATTGAGGCAATGCTGGCATCACCAAATTACCGTTTTTATCAGCCTTCATGGCATCCATGATTCTGGGTCTTGCCAATTCCAAATTAGTAGCAAGTTTCAAGACCTCGAGCTTTTGGATATAATGAGAGGTATCAAGAAGAGAGTTTTGTTCTTGTGGGTATTTGTCATTATCATCATCAGTCGTTTCGGTATCATTGGTTGAGCCGCTGTTGGCAGAGTTGATGGATTTGGCAGAAGAGCTTTCATCCAAATTTTCATCGACATTGTTTTCACCAAACTCATCGTGAGTTTCAATATACTGACGATCCAAAAATTCAAGCAACGCTTGAGATTGTCGAAGTAATAAAGTATTTGAATCAAGATGTGACATTTGCGAATCGGTTTAGTTTATTGATTTAGTTCAATTTATAAATATTAATCTATAACAATACAAGAATTAAAAAAAAAAAATAAAAAATCAAGAGACCAGGAAATGTCCACGCTGCGTTTCCCAAGTCCACATGACAGTCATGTTATGTAACCTAACCCACCGTGCTTTAGTTTTGTATTCAATTGTTCCCAACAACAGAAAACGCAAGGGTTAGGAAGCACCAGTCGATCGAGTCAATTTACGTAATTGGCTCACAGACGGCTGAACACAGTCTCCCCACATTTTCTGTTTGCCGTTTCAAGATAAGAAGATAAGAAAAGGTTGCATTCAAAAAAAGTGTATATATTTACATCATCACAAGTCATTAAAAAAAGGTCATTACAATCACTTTTTGCTGTCTTCTTGGCGGAGCTCGTCTGCTTCGTCAAAGACGTCGTCTTCATCGTACGAAGATTCAAAGGCGGGAGGTCTAACGTCTTTTGCCTGTTTGGCTCTATTCATAGAGTTGGACCTGCGGCGAGGATTGGAGAAGTTGAATTCGCCAGAGAGTGCGATATCATCCAGTTCGTCGCCCAGCTTGCCCCAGTTGCCGCGGCCGTGGCCGTTCTTCTTGACGGCGTTGGGGCCATTTTCGGCGTGTCCGGATTTAGCAAAGTAGCGGGGTTCGTGCTCTTCGGTAGTTGAAGATGAATTGGAGTAAGTGCGAACAGTTCTAGTCATTTTGAGGTAGATGAAGAGTGTAGAGTTTGTGTATAGATAGATAGATAGATATGTATGAAAAAAAGATTTGTTTGATGAAGAAAAAGAAGAAAAAAAAGCATTAGAAAGGCAATTGAGGCATCTTTTATACTTTTTTGAACAAGCTCGCAGAAACCGATGAGCTGTTTGGTTCCTTTCGCTTCTCCGCAATAGCCAGCATCGGCAGCAAAAAAGAGGCCAAGTCGTTTGGTGATCCCATGTCACGTTATTCCTGTTTCATCTGCGAAATGCGCGAAAAGTGTAAGCAACAGCACCAATTGAGTTGGGCTCTGGCTGTCTAAACGAATCCGGCAACCGGAAACGGCGGAAACGGTGAAAATGCCGTGATTTCGCGGTTCCAGCCCACGCGACCGCGCCCAGGCTGCACACCACCATGTCGCCGGATCATGTGCCGTGTTCCCAAAAAGGGCCTGCAAGCGCCATTTTCCATATTTCCAGCTGCCGTTGCGCAACGCCGCCAATGCGGGGTCAACAACGTATTTCGTGGTCCTCTGACGTAATTTCCAGTCTTCTTTTTGCAATGACTCGTTGATTCAGGAATGTGCAAGAGTCACGCCCATTCTTTTTGCCAGCTGGAACGCGTTTGCGGACATTATATGATCTAACCCTGGAGCTTTCTTTGTTTCACAGGACTATCCACGCATTGATGCCAATCGACGTGCCCAGCATTTGGTTTCAAAAAAAAAAAAACTGAAAGAAACACTCACGTGCCAGATCACGCACGCTTTTTTTTTTTTTTTTTTTTTTTTTACAATTAATTGATTTTTTTTTTTTTCGAGACTTTTTTTTAATGGAAACTTTAAAAAAGCTTGAAACTTTTTTAGAAATTTCAAGGAAAAGTTGGTACCATCGTCAATACCAGTTATCAAGTCAATAAGAATACATGACTGAATCATCTCGAAATATCCTCGTTTTGTTGACTGGAAAAGCAGTCGCAGATCCTTCATTTGTCGAAAAAGTAACACTCAAATTGCAAGACCAAGACAACAATCCAACAACCAAAATCCATCGTCATGTCCTTGATCGTGTCGCCAATGGCGCTGCCAGACTTGAAGACTCTTCTTTCTCGAAAATCGTTTATATTCCAAGTTCTCTTGATGAGCAGAATTTGGTTTTTACAATGAATGGTGTTTTGGCAACTCTTTATAAAGCGTTGGATTCAAGCGGTACTTTGTATACCCTTTCGATATCATCAAATTTATTAAAAGATTTAAAAGATCCAAAAGATCCAGAATTCATAGTCACACCTACCATGATCACCAAAGCCATTGTTGCTGGGTTTTTGCAAACCAAAGACAAGACTGGGTTTCAAAAATCAAATGTATCACTTGGAAGTTCTTCAGCTACTGTAATCAGACGGCCAAAGAAAATAAATGGTTCAAATAATTCATCATCTGTCAAAATCCCTTTATTTAAACGATCAACAGAACAAATATCAAACGGCGTTGTCAAACTTTCTTTAGACGACGATCTTGATGGCTATAACACCAATAACAATAATAATACCAAATCAATTACCCCAACTCAAAAATTCTCCATAGAAGATGATGACGATCTGGTTGACGAAAACGAATTACTTGGCACCACTTCTTTATCAACCCCAATAGTCCTGCCACCCAAGTGCGATCCAGGACCAGGCAAACGGCGACGCAAGGCGTGCAAAGACTGTAGCTGCGGTCTTCGTGAGCTTGAACTCCAAGAAGAAGAACAACAACGACAAAAACAAAACCTAGTCATTCTCAATTTGGATGATAATAATGACGATTACGCAATTGATTTCACGGTACCGGGGATTCCTGTAGGATCTTGTGGTTCGTGCGCTCTTGGTGACGCTTTTCGGTGTGATGGCTGTCCCTATCTTGGTCTTCCTCCATTCAAACCTGGCGAAATCGTAAACATTTCTGCCATCAAAAATGATGGTTAATTAATCAATTGATTTTTTATTATCTTTTTTGCATTGTTCATCAACTATTTTAATCAGTCTATTTAATTAAAAATTAAAAAATAATCATTTATTCAGAAAAATCAAACGGTTTAAACAACTCTTTCAATTGATTTGTCGATTTGGTTTCCCCTTCTTCACCCTCTGTACAATCTTTCCAATTAGACCGATCCTTGTCTTCATATCCAGGTTGCTGTGCCGCATATTCTGATAAAACCTTTCTCGGAAACTGTAAATTGAATCTTGTGATTTCGTCTAAACTCAATATCAAACATTTGTGTAGATATTTATCACCGTCATCGTCATCATCGTTATGGGTGTGTTTGTTTTTTGAATAAATACACACTTTTAAATGATCAGTATTATATTCATTCACATCATTATCAAACTCTTCAAACGACGGGTATCCAAACTTTTCTGTCGCATCTTTGAACGCATCCACAAGCCCTTCGACAGACCCACTAGGAAACGCAACCACTTGAGTGTGACAGTGCACATTTCTGGCACGCGAGATTTCAAAACTTGCCACAAGCTGGGATTCCAACGGGTTCGGTCCAGTTGACGGTTTATCAAAATACAATTGACACAGACTGGCCATGTACTTGGCCCGTTCCTGTCTCACGTTTTTGAAAGCGTGGGAATCTAAAGCTCCTAATGTAGGAACATGAGCCAACGGGACAACCATTACATGACGGCCGCCTGGAAGAAACAAAGGGCCACGGGCTAACGTAATATACGATTCATCGGCAATAGATGCAATCATATGCTTTTCGATTCGGGTGCTTGATAGACATAAGAAACAGTTTTCGGGACTCACGACAACTTCGGTATACTGTCGTTGGTTTCGTTGCCGTTTGTCATTAGAACCGTTAGTTAAATCCTCATTATTTAAACGCTTTCTTTTCTTGTCTTCAAAAAATGGTGTCGGGGTGTATGTAGAACCTTTTGGAGCAATGGATTCAAGTGGAGCTGGCGCAGGATGCGGTAATCGAAGAATAAACAAGTAATGATATCTTGCCAACTTTTTGGTGACGTCGTCTTCTGGTTTCGTGTCAAAAGGTGCCAATGAAATGAATCTAGACAACATGTAGCGTTTATCTTCATCAAGTTGTTCTTCATTATCTCCTGCGGGATTGGGTACTGCTGTATAGTATGGTAATCGTTCCCAAAACAATGAATTTCTTTCTTTTTCTTGATCATTTCGGGGTCTGCGGTATGGATCTTTTGTGTATGACACAAATGTGTATCGAGCAAGTGCGGCCCTAGCAAATATCGTGGTGTCCTGACATTTATTGATATGGGCCTTTAATTTTGAATTTTCTTTGGGTTCGTTTTGTTCATTATTGGTCTCGTTGTTGGTATTATTGTTTCGATTCAGCACAGTACCTCTAGTAATCCAATTAGGATAGAATCTGGTGAGAAGAATATCAACTGGTGCACTCTTCTTGATGAAATTGATTGCTTTATACACTTCACTTCTGTCATCAGAGTCATGCACGTTTCCTGTACTTCCGAACCATGCAAGTGAAATTCCACTTTTTGTTTTTAAAAGACCGTATGGCGATTTCAATAACGTGAGTTTTCCGTCAAGTAAAATAGAAATTTCATTTTCATTGCTGGACTTTGATGATCCATATTTCGGTCCTTCTAAATTGCCGTTATTGATCAGCAAATAAGATGGCAAGTCCGGTATCACGATTCCCGAGGTATCAATCTTTAAAGTATCTTCGTCTTCAACTTTTTCACTTCCAAAAATCGACTCTTCAGATTCCCCAAAAAACGCAAACAACCCAAAAGGCCCGTTACTTCCGTTGTGAAGCGTGTTGGCCTTGGTTATTGCAGCATTGAGCGAGGATTTGGAGGTTATAGAACCAAAGATTAGAACTTTGGTTGATGTTTGTGACATTTTTATTTTTTCAGATTGGGTGTTGAATTGTGAAAATTCTGTTAAAATTTTTTGTGGTGGAATATTTGTGTGTTTAGGGTAAGATTCTTTTGTCTATCAGAGTTCTCTTGTGTCGAAGCGGTCCAAAACTAGTTTGCATCTCATTGACGATTTATCGAATGAAGATCTGTGTAAACAATATAAATGACCTTATTGTTGGATAAACGAATTACTTCTACACAAAAATACGTTATTCTTCTAAACGGCAACTTTGGTCTATTTTATGAGTGCTATTGGGCAAGTGCATGAACTTGGTTGTTGTGTAAACAGCCGTGCGCTTTCATCCAGCGACAACAACTGTTTTTTATTTTAAAAACGAATCTAGTAACAGCGATCAATGAAACTGTGCTTTTGACACATGTCTTTTCCGTCGTTTTCCTTGAACAGATCCTATTCGCAAACACGCACTGCTCCCAGAAGAAAACAAGACACAAAAAGCCTTAAAAATCCCTAAAAAGCAACAAAAAAGACAAAAGCCCAAACCCGCGTTTTGGTGCCTCAACCACAAAACAGTTTCGAGCTAGCGACCAACAAGGACGCCAGCGTGCCCTAGCCCTTGTGTTAACTAGCAGAAACGAAAGGCTTGGGCCCTGCGACAAGGGGCTGAGGGTCTTGCGCAAACGGGCTGCCCAGAAACGAATTGTTGCATTTGCTACAAGGTTGGGCGGGCTTGACATGTGTGGCATTTTCTGGAAAAGAAACTGTTGCAGACCGCGTTCTTTTTGAACCAAACATGCAGTCAATGTGCTGGTAAGACCCCGTAGTGTGCGAATACACAGTTCCAGTTCGTT
>JAJLVH010001004.1:0-11823 GCA_030570155.1 Magnusiomyces magnusii
ATTTCTTTGTTGGAGCAACTTATCAACAACAAGTTTACAGTTGAAGAAAAAAACAGAATTCGACGAAACCTTGAAGGGTATCATCCAATGACGGTTTCAAAAGCGAAACCCAGTTCCAGCCAGTTTTTCAAAGTCATTATGGGTTTTGATAAGCCTAAACCTCGCAACATTGAAAAAGACGTCAAGGTATTTCAGTGGTCGTTACTAGGAAAAGCACTTCAAAAAATTGTTGGCAAATATTCAGCAGATTATGGAGGACATGCCATGACCTTTGGGTATGGTAGTGGAAGTTCATATCAACTAACGCATCCAACAATTCCTCTTCATCATGCATTATTCACACAACAGCCACAAAAGCCAGAGGTTCCGTTGCAAGCACCTACACAAATTCCGGGATATCAAGCACACAATCCAGCCATTGGTTCTAGCAAATCAACACCTGAGTCGCCCACACAACAATATAGACAACAAAGGGTAGTAGGGAAAAGTATAAGTCAATCAGAAAATAGAATGACGCAAAGGTCTTTACAAGACCAATATCAAAAATCAATGTCAGGGCCTGAATTCCAATACCCTCCAACCAGCAGGTAAAAAAATCCAAAAAAGCCTGTTTTTTCAACTTTACTACCAAATATAAAATAAAAAAAAATAGTTTCCAACCATTAATGATTTATGGTTTACGTGTTAGATGATATATTTTCATTATTATGTTTAAAAAAAATAGAAAAAAAAAAAAACTTACAATAATCGTTTATTTTAATAGAATCAACTTTTGAATCCATTAAAACCATCAACAGGAATACACTTCAAGTAAGCATGAAAGGTATAGAAAGTATGATATTCCAATGCAGGTCTTAACTTTACAAACCAAAAAAGGGTATAGGAAAGCGAAATGTTTCACATTCAAAGGTGGTTGGTGAAACACAAAGCATTCAAACAGTCATCATGTATTGGGTATTAATGACTAGAAAATGATAACTAGGACCAAGAACAAGCACTGAACAATAGGTGTCATCAAGACGATGGTATTTCGTTCTAAAAAACGAGACAAAATAAAAGATTTGTCGCGTTTGATAAAAGTGTTAAACGAGAATAAGTGCAGAAATAAAGTTTGAAGGAAGTTTGGTATCGCAGTTTGTGAGCTATGGTAAAATAATGACGATTCGGTGCTTATATAATCATTTGTCATTATGACAAAGACTATGACACAAATACAAAAAGCAGTGAACGTTGACCAACAAAGTCAATATGTATCGAAATATAAAGTAAACATTGGCAATCAAAAGCATGGATTCCTGTACCCAATTACGTAGAAAACAAGGGTGAACAAAAACAACCAATCACGATTTACAGATTGATAATCGCTAGTGGGCTATTAAATCTGATTATATCGCAATCGAATCAAAAACCATAATTGACAATGTTCATTGGCGGAATCAACGTAGACAGAGTTATGAAAGGTATTTAGAGTTCACATGGTTTTGCAAGAAAAATACAACATACAAGATGTGACACCAATGCGTGGGCAACCAGTAAAAAATGCTGGCCAATCATATGGTTACAACAATGAGCATAAAAACAAATGGCCGAGAATCGGATATAAATCACATGGCATGAATGATTGCCAAAGAAAATTGGCCAATCACAAGCCGCAAACACTATTAAATGTTGGTTCTGGGGTCAACAAAGTTGCTTCGGTTTAACCTTTCACGTTTTCAATAGGTTCCATTCCCCCAGGTTTTTTAGTAGCTCCGGTGCACCGTTTCATACATAACATGGCTTGCAGACATTTAAAAAACGAACGTCGGCCGAAACCACGAGCGGAATGTGGATCAAATAAAACAATAAATATCATTGAAGAAATGGTGACGAGATAAACCGAGTGAATATATTGGGAATCAGGATACTGGAAGCGGAGGGATTGAAATAGACGAATGAGAGGGCCGGGATTTTATATAATCAGATTACATTTGCTGCAAATCGGTTGGCTGGGCAGAATGCTCGTGATAGGCCACCGCACACACAGTGAGGAAATTAACAAGCTCGTAAATTAACAGGAACAGCCATTAATGAAGCAATGATGGCCAATCAGAGCCGGATTGATTTGTTGTCGTCAGCCATTAACAGCCAATAATCACGCGCTTGGTCGCCCAAACCCACCAGGCTCGATTTTGCAGGTGAGCTTGAAACGCGTGTGCCGAGGGACCGATTGCCCTGTAATTCGCTGCCTGTGATTGGCCAATCCCCACACAAGGCTGCCTCCAAGCGCAGATACCCATCCACCTTTGCCCATTCATATATAAAACTCAACTTTGCCCTTTTCTTTACCTTTTTTTTTTCTTTTACTTCCACATCCCTCTTGTAGGACTTTTTTTTAATCTCACCTCCAAAAATGTTGGCTGCTGCCAGAATCCAAGCTCTCAAGCAGGTATGTTTTAATCTTTTAATTGATTGTTTGATTAATATTTATATTTATATATTTATATTACATTCCATTGGCTACTTTCAAAACAAACAACGAGATTAAAATTCTTTTTCTTGATTATAATCTAACTAATCTTTTTATAGGGTACCCGTGCTACTAGCCGAACCTTTGCTTCTGCTTCTGCCTCTCAAATCACTCGTGATTCTAAAGTTAACCAAAATATTCATGAATCCACTACTTTCCTTAACTACAAGAAGAACCTTGAAAACGTTAAGATTGTTCAGGATAGATTGAAGAGACCTTTCACTTATGCTGAAAAGATTCTCTATGGCCATATCGATAAGCCCCATGAACAAGAAATTGAGCGTGGTGTTTCTTACCTTAAGCTCAGACCCGATCGTGCTGCTTGCCAGGATGCTACCGCTCAAATGGCTATTCTCCAATTTATGTCTGCTGGCCTTCCTGAAGTTGCCACTCCCGTCACTGTCCACGCCGATCACTTGATTCAGGCCCAGCTCGGTGGCCCCAAGGATCTTGCCCGTGCTAAGGACATCAACAAGGAAGTTTACGATTTCCTTTCTTCTGCTACTGCCAAGTACAACATTGGTTTCTGGGGCCCTGGCTCTGGTATCATTCACCAAATTATTCTTGAGAACTATGCCTTCCCTGGTGCTCTCTTGATTGGTTCCGACTCTCACACTCCTAACGCTGGTGGTCTTGGTCAGCTCGCTATCGGTGTCGGTGGTGCTGATGTTGTCGACGTCATGGCTGGTCTTCCTTGGGAACTTAAGGCTCCTAAGTTTATCGGTGTTAAGCTCACTGGTAAGCTCAGTGGCTGGGCTTCTCCTAAGGATATTATCCTCAAGCTTGCTGGTATCCTCACTGTCAAGGGTGGTACTGGTTTCATTGTCGAATACTTTGGCGATGGTGTCGAGACCCTTTCTTGCACTGGTATGGGTACCATTTGCAATATGGGTGCCGAGATTGGTGCTACCACCTCTGTTTTCCCCTTCAACCCCCGTATGACTGAGTACCTTAACGCTACCAACCGTGCTCCTGTTGCTGAGTTGGCTGAGCTTTACCAAAAGGATCTTCTTAGAGCTGACGAGGGTGCTGAATACGACCAGGTTGTTGAGATTGACCTCAACACTCTTGAGCCTTACATTAACGGTCCTTTCACTCCTGATCTTGCCACCCCTGTCTCTCAAATGAAGGAGGTTGCTGTCAAGAATGACTGGCCTCTTGAGGTTAAGGTTGGTTTGATTGGTTCTTGCACCAATTCTTCTTACGAAGACATGTCTAGATCTGCTTCTATTATCCGTGACGCCATGGCTCATGGTCTTAAGTCCAAGTCTATCTTTACTGTCACTCCTGGTTCCGAGCAGATTCGTGCCACCATTGAGCGTGATGGCCAGCTCAAGACTTTCCTTGACTTTGGTGGTCTTGTCCTTGCTAACGCTTGTGGTCCATGCATTGGTCAATGGGATCGTCGTGATATCAAGAAGGGTGACAAGAACACTATTGTTTCATCTTACAACCGTAACTTTACTGCCCGTAACGATGGTAACCCCGCTACCCATGCCTTTGTTACCTCACCCGATCTTGTTACAGCCTATGCCATTGCTGGTGACTTGAGATTCAACCCCATTACCGATTACCTCAAGGACTCTGAGGGCAAGGAATTCAAGCTTGCTGAGCCAGTTGGTGTTGGTCTTCCATCCAAGGGATTTGACCCTGGTATGGATACCTACTCTGCTCCTCCTGCTGACCGATCCTCTGTTAAGGTCCAAATTTCACCTACATCTGACCGTCTCCAAGTTCTTAAGCCATTTAAGAAGTGGGATGGCAAGGATGGTCTTGATATGCCAATTTTGATCAAGTCATTTGGCAAGACTACTACAGATCATATTTCCATGGCCGGTCCTTGGCTCAAGTATCGTGGTCACCTTCAGAACATTTCCAACAATTATATGATTGGAGCCATTAACGCTGAAAACAAGGAGGCCAACAATGTCAAGAACCAGGACACTGGTGTTTGGGACACTGTTCCCCAGACTGCCATTGCATACAGAGATGCTGGTGTCAGATGGGTTGTTGTTGGTGGTGATAACTTTGGTGAAGGTTCATCTCGTGAACATGCTGCTCTTGAGCCTCGATTCCTTGGTGGCTTTGCCATTATCACCAAGTCGTTTGCCCGTATTCACGAGACCAACTTGAAGAAGCAGGGTCTTCTTCCTCTTAACTTTAAGAACCCAGCTGATTACGACAAGATCAATCCTTCTGACCGCATTGACCTTGTTGGTCTTGCCGGACTTGCACCAGGCAAGACTGTTAAGATGGTTGTTCATCCTAAGGAAGGAGCTGAGTGGAGTACTGAGCTCACTCACACATTTAACCCTGAGCAGATTGAATGGTTTAAGGCTGGTTCTGCTTTGAACAAGATGCGTGAACATTCTAAGTAAAGTTTATGAGTATAAAAAATTATGTATTAATCTATCTATTCTTGATTGATTTTTTTTTTATTTTTAAAAGTGAAGGACAGAATGGTGAAGGATGAATAGTGAAGGACAATAAAATTGCGTGATTTAAGTGAGGTGATTTGAGTGGCGAATATCTGAGCACGGCGGAAACACGAGGGCCGGAAATGGCGCGAGTGAAGTGAAGCAAACGAGGCCACAAAGTCAGCCCATGGCCCGGCGTCGTGCGTCTTTTGGGTTGTATAAAAAGGCTTGAATTTCATGCTTTTTTCTTTTCTTCTTCTTGTTCATCTTCACAGAACAACAAACTCTTCAATTCAATTCTATATCAATTAACAATGTCCGACATCACCGTCAGCAACTATCTCTTTAACCGTGTCCATCAACTCGGTATCCGCTCCATCTTTGGTGTGCCTGGTGATTTTAACCTTTCTCTTCTTGACAAGATTTACGAAGTTGAAGGCCTTCGCTGGATCGGTAACGCCAATGAACTCAATGCTGGTTATGCCGCCGATGGTTACTCTCGTATCAATGGTCTTGCCGTCTTGATCACCACCTTTGGTGTTGGTGAATTGTCCACTCTCAACGCTGTTGCCGGTGCCTATGCTGAACACGTTGGTATGGTCCACATCGTGGGTCTTCCTGCTACTTCTTCTCAGCAAAAGAAGCTTCTTCTTCATCACACTCTTGGTACTGGTGATTTCCAGGTTTTCCAAAGAATGTCTGAAGGTATTTCTGAAAAGGTTATCATTCTTGATGAAAACAATGCTTGTAAACAAATTGACGAGGCTTTCAGAGTTGCTAAACTTTCTCAAAAGCCTGTGTATCTTGGTATCCCCACCAACATTGAATGCCTCAAGGTTCCTAAATCCACTCTCGATACTCCTATTGACTTGAGCATGCCTGCCACTGACGAAGAAGCTGAATCTGAAGTCATTGGTCTCGTCACTGATGCTATTAAGCAATCAAAGAAACCTGTTATCCTTGTCGATGCTTGTGCCAAGCGTCACGGTCGTATTGAAGAAGTCAAGGCATTTGTCCGTAAGACTGGCTTCCCTGTCTTTACCACTCCTATGGGTAAATCCGTTGTTAACGAGTCTTATGAACGTTATGGTGGTGTTTATGTTGGATCTCTTTCTTCTCCTGAAGTCGCCAAGGTTGTTGAAGGTGCCGACTTGATTCTTTCTGTTGGTGCCCTTCTTTCTGATTTCAACACTGGTTCTTTCACTTACCACTACAGCACCACCAATGTCATTGAATTCCACTCTGCTTATACTCAAGTCAGACGTGCCGTGTTCCAAAACGTCCAAATGGCTCCTCTTCTTACTAAACTCACTGAAACACTCACTCCTGCCGAGGTTTCTTCTAAGGACGCTGTTGACATTCCCAAGCTCTTGAGAGAACCTTCTGAGCTTGCTGACGAGACTGAAATCACCCACAAGTACTTTTGGCCTAGAATCTCTGGCTTCCTCAACGAGGGTGACATTGTCATTACCGAAACTGGTACTTCTTCCTTTGGTGTCTGCAACATTGTCTTTCCTAAAGACGTTGTCGGCATTTCCCAAGTTTTGTGGGGTTCCATTGGTTTCTCTGTCGGCTGCGCTCTTGGTGCTGCCTGTGCTGCTCAGGAACTCAATCCTAAGCGTCGTGTCGTTCTCTTTGTCGGTGACGGTTCACTTCAATTGACGGTGGCTGCCATTTCCGACATGATTAGATGGGGTCTTAACCCATACCTCTTTGTGTTGAACAACAATGGTTACACCATTGAGCGTCTTATTCACGGTCCTACTGCTTCTTACAATGACATTCAGAGCTGGGACCATCAAGGCATGCTTTCATTCTTTGGAGCCAAGAAGGAAAACTCTGAATCCATTCGTGTCAATGACAAGAAGGAGCTTGACACTCTTTTCCGTGACCAGGCTTTCAACACTCCTGACAAAGTCAGATTGATTGAGGTCATGATGCCTCAAATGGATGCTCCCGAGTCATTGGTCAAGCAAGGTGAACTTACTTCCAAGACCAATGCTGCATAAGTTTAATGTTTTTTATGACTTTATATTTAATTTATTTAATTTTATTTGATTTTATTTTATTTTAAAAAACCACGTCACACGATGGAAAAAGTGTTTGTAAGATTACATAACAAGAAAAGGTTAAAAAAAGTCAAATTTAAAGACTTTCTTTCTTCTTTTTACTTATTTCCAAAAAAACAAAAAACGAAAAAATGAATGGTTTGAATGTTTATACGTCTTTTGAAGAGGTACTCAGTTTAGCGGCAACAAATACCAAAGTGGTTGCAATTGTCAATGACAAGAGTAACGTGAACGACTGGGTTCTTTCAATTTTAGGACATCCAAAGCTAAGTTTTTTAAAGGAAAACAAGAATAATTTAATCTTTGAAACGTATCCGGGAACATTGGACTTTTTAAGCTTTACAAAGATTGTCAAAGTGATTTCTTTGCCTGCACTTTTTGTATTGTCTGTTGATAAGAATCAAAAAGTGGTTGTGAGTTATTCGGTTAAGAAGGATGAGATTGTTGAGGATGAAGGAAAGGTGGTTGAGTGTTTGGTTAATACCCTTAATGAAGGAAATGGAGAAAGAAATTTACATTTTGATGATAATCCGCATCATTATGTTGCGCCACCTCCTATTCAGCAACCTTTTTCAAATAAAAAAAAAGAACAAAAACAACCTATTGATAAAGAAAAAAATGAAGAGAAAGAAGAGAAAGAAAAAAAAGGAGAGGAAGAAAAAAAAGATAAAAAAGATAAAAAAGAAGACGACAAAAAACAACAGGAATCTGCACAACGCTACAAGGAAGCTTTAAAAAAGAAACGGATTGAAGAAACTGGAGAACGGCAACGGATACTTAAATTATTGGAAACCGACAAAAAAGAACGTCAGGCCAAAGCCCAATTCGTGGCGTACAAGGAAAATAACAATAAAAACAATGAAATCAAAAAAGAGAAGAAAGACAATAAACAATATAATCATTGCTCTTTATTGATTCGAAGTTTGGATGGATCGCCACTTAGACATAAATTTGAAGCAACTCAGAAACTGACAAATGTGCGTGAATGGGTTGATCAGCAATTAGGCAACTCCACAACACAAGAAAAAAGAGAATTAAAAGATGACCTTCCATATACATTTTTCAACCCGTTACAACGGAAATCGTATGGTCCGAGTGAAGAGTTTGCTGTCAGTTTAAAAGACTTGGACCTCGTTCCTTCTGCCACACTTGTTATTAAACCTGTGACTAATGGATCAATAGCGTCAGCATACGAAAACACTGGATCAACAGGGTTTGCAAACAAAAACAACTCTGCAAATGCGTACGATATGGTGCAAAAGGGAGTTAAAGGATTGGTTAGCGCAGTGACTACATTTCTTGGAATTGGATATGTACCGGCAAGAGTTTTGGAACAGAAAAAGAAGGATGAAGCTGAACGTGTCAAGTTGAGAGAAAAGCAACAAAAGAAGTATGAGGATAATGAAAATGTTGATAATATTGACGTTGACGAAGAAGAAGATAAAGGATTGAGAAACAGGTATACGAAATCAAGTTGTTCAACACGATACAATTCAGTTACTTCATTTCATGAACTGGCAAACCAAAAAAGTGAAGAAGAAGAAGAAGATAAAGTTGAAGATGAAAAAAAAGGGTTGGGAAATCTTGTTTCTGCAACTTCTTCTTCATCAAACATTCATACAATTCATGATGATGGTATTGATGTTGATACCAATAAGAAAGATAATAGCGATAAAAAAGATAAAGACGAAAAGAGAATGACGTATAATGGGAATAATTTGGGATTACAAGATTTTAATAAAGATTCTAAAACAGATGAAGAATGATTTGTTTATTTCTTATTTATTATTTACATTTATTATTATTTACATTTATTAAAATAAAAAATTAAACTTCAACAACTCGTTTCGCATCTTGAACTATTCCACTTCCCAAAACCCTGTCTCCCAAATAAAGAACAAGGTATTGGCCAGGCGCAACTGCCCGTCTTGGTTTCGTGAATTTGATCAAAACTGTGTATTTTTTATCTTTGTTTTTTTTAAATGTGATTGAAGACACTGGTTCTGGAGATTGTAAGGATCGGTATTGGATAAACAAATTTGTTGGCGAATCTATCGTTATTTTATCTTCATTATCATTGACTTCCCCTTTTTCTTTTTTAACTTCTTTTTCTTTAACTTCACTTTCTTTCAACACACTGCCTAACCACTCAAACTGTCCACAAACAACCGATTCACTAAACAACGACGGATGGTTTCCGCCTCGTACAATCAAAATCTCATTACGTGATACATCTTTTGAATGCACGTACCATACGCCACGGGTCTCGGGGCTGCCTTGTGGCATCGAAATGCCACACTTTTGGCCAATTGTGGCGTGCCAAAGTCCTGAATGTTGGGCTACTATTCGGCGGGTGGGTTTAATTTTTTGTGATTGTGATTGTGATGTTGATAAAGAAGAATCAAGTAATGCCACAACATTACCAGGCTTGGATTCAACAAATTCGTCTAAAAACTTTCGAAAAGAGTTGTGACCTTCTTGACCAACAAAACATAAACCTTGGCTATCTGGTTTGCTGGCCGTGTGCAAATGGTATCTGTCCCGCGCAAGTTCACGGACCTGCGGTTTGGTATAGTGTGCCAGCGGAAAATAAATCTTGTCAAGGATTTGTGGAGATATAGAAGACAAATAGTAGCTTTGGTCTTTAGGAAGATGGTGTGGTCGAAGTAAATGGATATTGTTGGAATCAGATGATGAAAGATATCTAGCTACACGAGCATAATGACCAGTTGCTAGCCACCATTTTTTGTCACTAATGTCTTTATATTTGGCTTTAATATGTTTATACAGTTCACCAAACTTGATATGTCGATTACATCCAACGTCCGGGTTGGGCGTTTGTCCTTGTTTATACATTTCAATCATTGGACTAAACACTTCGGTCCAGTACTGGCGTTCAAAATTGACATAATGGCATTCGATCCCGATATGGTCACACAACCGTTGAACATCGTTCCAATCAGCTTCTGCACACCGAGCCGTCGAACTCCAATTAGCCATGAAAATGCCACGAACTCTTCCATTTGATTTGGTATTTGATAAATGATCTGGATTATACACTTTTGAATGAGAATCATACTGTTCTGCCAAAATGGCGGCAGCTGTGCTGCTATCCACACCCGAAGACATTCCAATCCACACATCGTCACCAATTTTAGGCTTTATATCGGCATACTGGGGTATTTGGTTAGTCGATGAGTTGCGTGTATTATTGATTTGGTATTGTACCGATGGATTATTGTCTGTTGAAGAGTCTATAGAAATGGTAGTAGATGAATAGAATCGGTTAAATAATTTATTGACTTTTTTGTTTTTTAATAAATTTATTATTTTCATTTTTTTTCATTTGATATTGACAAATATTGTGAAACTGATTCCAATTTAAAAAAAAAACTGAATCTTTTTTTTCCTCGCCATGATGGTGCTGTGGATTTTTCCCAACGCCTTTTTAGGCGCCTTTTTGTCGCAAATGTCGAGAATTGGCATTCTGTGGCCGCAGTTCAACAAGTTTGTCAACGGGTATCCCATTGTGTTTTCAATGGTCCAAGGCATTGTTGCGCCTTTGGTGACTTCGTTAATTTTTTTGGCAATGCCTGCTATCATGAGGAGAATGTCGCACTGGCAAGGAAAAATCACTAAGCACGATCGCGAAATAGATGTTATCAAAAAGCTCTATTCGTTTTTTTTGTTCAACAATGTGTTTATTTTCACAGTGTTTAGCGTCATTTGGGCCATTGCTGTTCAAATTTTACACATTATCAAAACCTATGATCAGTTATCGTTTACCGAAGTGATCAACGAAATCTCTGTGGTTACCAAGGTTTCGACTGCGGTCATGAGTGCATCTTCTTTCTGGATCATGTATATTTTGCGTATCAACATTGGCTCTCTTTTGGATCTTTTACAATTGTTTTCGCTGTTTTGGCGCAGTTTCCAACGGCACTTTATGTCTCCAACTCCTCGCCAGCAAATGACATGGACTGCTCCCCCAAGTTTTGCATATGCTTCATATTACAATTGGCTTCTTTTTTACTCTACGATTGCTCTCACTTTTGCAATGATCCAACCGCTTGTTGTTTTGGTTGTTACTCTGCACTTTTCACTCGATATACTTTACAAAAAGTACAGCTTGATGTACATTTTTGTGACAAAGGCCGAGTCGAACGGCCAGTTTTGGCCTTTGCTGTTCAACCTGTTTCTTTTCGCAACTGCTTTTGGAAACGCTGCCTTGCTTGTTGTTATTTGGGTTCAAGGTGGTTGGAAAATAGCTGTTGCAATGGTGCCGTTGTTTTTCATCATTATTGGATTCAAACTTTTGTCCAACAGACGCCATCATGAACGATTTCGGTTTTTTGTTCCTGCCGATGACGATAATGTTGAATCACAGAGACTGCAAACTCAAGAAGATACTCCAAACGGTTCTTCATATGAACTGGCCAGCAAGTATCGTGACCCCGTTATTGATTGTGGGCTCATGGTCCCTATAGTTTACGAATATGCAAAACCTCAGCTTAGTTGTCTTGGTGTTGCGTTTGAAATAATGCCTCGTCAAACTCGTGAACCACTTGGCTTTCGTCTTAATGGCACTTTTTATGATCCTGGTCGCGATGCAAGTGTGCTGGGACAAGAGAATTTGCGTGAAGCCAATAATACTGATCGCCGCCTTGTTTCCAATGATAATACTGATCGCCGTCCTGTTTCTGATGATAATAGAGAGCCACCGTATCCGATTCGTTATGATAGTGTTTCTGACAATGAATTGACTTTCGAACATTTGTATCAACCGTTTAGATTATTAGAAGAAGACCAAGATATGCGCCCTGGTCCT